>NEEE01001164.1:308686-324819 GCA_002278615.1 Pogonus chalceus
TTAGTTAAATTACTGTTTTATATTCATTAAACGTATTTCTTTTATTTCTTAAATGCGTGAAATATAAATGTTCTATTTCTTAGATTATAATAGTATTAATTAAATAATTTACCTGTGGAATGTTTTATTTGAAATACATAAATTTGTTTTTGCGTTTGAATGAAATAAAATATGATTTAATTTTATAAATAGATATAGAATATAGGTGATTATTTGCAGTGAATACTGACATTATTAAAGATAATGATGTAATTACGGTTGTTTCAGGACTGCAGCATGAATTTCGCGAGAACGGTAGCTCGAACCGATATTGGTCTGTGTCGAGTCCAAGTCCCTGTGCATACGTTGCTTCGAATCCGGCCGAGGCGCCGTTTTTCGAATCGCACGCGGCTAACAGTTTCACATCTGCATCGGACTCTTCGTCGCATCAGCAACTACAGTCGCTCCGGCATCGGAACGAAGTTACCGCGCTTAACGGACCAAGGGCGTCGTCCTTTGCATGGCAGGTATGATACAATATTTTTCAATTCGCGCCTTTTTTATTATTTCATTTTAAATCATATTACATTAATAAATATATCACTTGTGAATATCATTTTAAATTATAGTGAATTCAATAACAATTTTAAAGTTATAATATTAAATATTTTTCTAGCTTTATAAACATTTTATTTAAAAATAAATAAATCGCTTATTATTTAAAAGTGATTATATGTTCGTGAATTTTAAAGTTTAAAAATTAAAATAATTTAAATTTTTTCAATTCAACAATTATTCATATTTAATGCAATATATTATTTTAAATAAAAGTTGAATTGTTTATAACAATGAAATATGTAGAATATTTTAAAATATTGGTGAAATTATTAATATTTAAATAAAATTTGCGTTTGAACTTTACATTTAAATGAAATCGTTTATTTATTTTTCATTTAATTAAATTCAAAATGAATTTTTTTATAGCTTTGTTTAAATGAATGTAGAAAAATTATCATTACAGAATAAAATATCTTTGTCTGGAAGATAATTTTACTCAAATTAGGAATGTTATTTTTATAGGAATGGAAAACAATTTATTCAGTTTTATATTTTTTAATAATAAACAACTTTACAGAATAAACAAAAAAGGTTGTTAATTAAAATTGTCACAAAGCTTTGTACAATTGATGTGGTTTTTATTAATTAGTAATATTTTGTCTATATTCTCGTAATAAAAAGTCTCGTTTATTATAACGATTTATAAAATACATAGTTATAAGTTGACCTTTTCAGGAGTAATAATGATAATTTTTGTAATTACGTGTACATGAATAAGTTTTGATACAATTGCTGAAAATGAAGACAAGCTCTGACGTAAATAATAAAAATAATATGTAACAAAATTACTTTATTCATATTCAAAACAACATAAAAATAGTTATTTTGATTGTACGAGATGTTGTTTTTCTGGGGAGAATAATTTTCTACAATGAATAAACAAATATGTGTTGCATGAATGCAGCGGTTGTAATCTTAATGCAGATATTCATCGTTTTTTAACAATAATCATAATTTGTATTTTCTGAATAATAATAATAATAATAATAAATGCTGATGATGTTATTCATCATATTCAGGCGACGAGCACCAATCTTGGCACGTTTAGTGGTACCCCAACGGCCATGAGCACAGTTGCTGGGGCCACAACCGGGGCGGGTGGTGCTACAGCTGTCACCAGTCCCGGTGGGGGCCAAGCGGGGGCTAGGACCCCACCGGCACCCAAGCGCCCAGTTAGGCGCGGTGGTAAACCGCCCCCTGATCGACCACAACGGGCGTTATTCTGTCTACCGCTCAAGAATCCTATCAGAAAGTTATGTATAGACGTTGTCGAATGGAAGTATCCTTTTATATTTATTTTTAAATTTGTTTTTTGTGTGTTAGTTTTTTCCGGATTCAATAAATATATTCTTATTACATTTTCACATCACAATAACATCAATGCCACAAACATTCAAAATATTATCAATAAACAACAATAAAATACAGGAATTTTTTTATTGAGTCCTGATATTTATTTATTTAATTTTCAATTCGTTACCAACATTTATAATAATTATATAAAATAATGAAAATAAAAAAGCAAGTTGCAACCTGTTGAGCTTTATATTACAAATTACAATTAAGTGGTTTGGAATGGGTTTTAACGTCCGAACTACGAATTTTTTAATGTTGTTAAATTTTATATATTTAATTACTGAACTTTTAAATGAAATTAAATTGAGAATTTAATTACATATATAATAAATTAAATTCTACTTGTTTTTTATTATTTAATTAAGCAAAAAGCATTTGATGAAAATTATTGTATTTAAAAGAAAATACCTGTGTAGTTTCATGGATTATTATTATAAACTGTACGTAAATTATTAATTTATAGATTTAATCAAAAATTTAATTTTAGAAACTGTGTTTATAGTTTAATTATGGACATATACAAACAGTCGATAATATATATAGTGGGTGACCGAATTAATATGCAAAACCTTTGCGTGTAGACGGTTATTCACATGAACAAAAACAAAGGCATTGAACGCAAATATTTTGTGCTTTAATTGATGTTTCAAAATATGAACTGGAATTTTAGTAACTCCAGTAATTTTCATTATAATTAGCAACTATATTACGTCTGCATTTTGGTGGTTACTTCGTAATCATTTTGAAATAAATCGATATATGAACACGTGCAATTAAATTTTAATAACTACCATTCATGTACTCAGTGCTTAATGCAATTTTAAAAAACATTTTCACATTTATTTCAACCATTTCATTTTTTAAATTATCTATGAGTATTTGCTTTGTCTGTTTATATGTTTAAATATTTAATATCTTTATTCAACGGCTTTTTTTTCTATGTAACTTTTGACATTTGTATTATTTTTATTAATTATTAAAATGTTCTATATACTACTTGTATGTTATGAAATAATTTAATTAAATTACATACATCGATCTTTAAATGTTCACATGAATTTATTAATTTTAAAATAATTTACTTGTTAACTTTTTTATGATTGTAATGTCTGGAAAATCAAGGTCAAATTATTACGTCTTATAGTTCTTCAAAATTATCTAGGAATATATAAAAACTTTTTTATATTGATTAAACTTTATAGAAGTTATCAGATTAGTTTTGTATTTTTAAATTTTGAAAGTGACAAGGCCATAAAAGTAAATATAATTGTAATAATTTTTAATTTATAAACTGCGTTTAATGTATCGATTTAATTAATTTTATATTTGCTTATAATCCGAAATTAATATACCCAGCGCTATTTGATCTTCTTTGCAATGGAAAATTTTGCGAATTTCAAAGTACCATTTAAAAATATTTGAAACATTAATTAATAACACTTAATTTGTTATTTAGTTTAAAATTACAATTAACTTTTGATTTATACGTTATATAAATCAAATTAAATTGTGTTTTACCTTGTTATTAACTTTGAGTTATAACTAAATTGACAATTGAAACTTTGTTCTATGCGAACATTCAAAGTAACTATATGTATGTTGAAATAAATACAAAAGAAAAATGGAAAATTACAAACAACTCTATTTGTATGTTTTATTACAAGGGAAATATTTCTCTCGTAGTTTGAATTTTCAAATGTGTTAAAATAAAACAATGACGTGTTTATCAAAAGTTAGTTAATAATTTATTATATTTACAAAAAAAAAATGTTTATTCTATTTATGTATTTGAAGGTTCTTGCTATTTTAGTTAAATTATTTATATAATTATATTGACTTTTTTCCAGCCAAATTGTGTAGGTATATTTCCTTAGTAGAATAATACAGACCCTTCGAATATTTAATTTTATTGACTATTTTTGCAAACTGTGTTGCCTTAGCAGTGTACACTCCCTTTCCCAATGGCGACTCTAACACTACGAATACATATTTGGTAAATATTTATTACTTATTTTAATTGCTTTAAGATTATTATTTTTTAATTTAATTACAGGAAAAAATTGAATATATATTCTTAGTAATATTCACTGTAGAATGCGTTATGAAAATTATTGCGTATGGTTTTATGATGCACCAAGGTGCATATCTTCGGAATGGATGGAATTTGCTGGATTTTACTATTGTAGTTATAGGGTAAATAATTATTTAATTTTATTTGAAGTTATGCGTTTATTAATTTATTTTATTTTGTATTTTATAGTATGATTAGTACGGCATTATCAAACCTCACGAAAGAGGGCTTCGACGTGAAGGCGTTGAGAGCATTCAGGGTACTTCGACCGTTGAGGCTCGTCTCTGGAGTACCTAGTATGTATTATTATATTTAAATTAATTTCACAGCGTTTATAATTACTCGATCCATAATTTTAATATCTATTCATTTATGAAATAAATAATTAAAATCTATTCATATAAAAGTTCTCTTTAAAATATTTAGCAGATTTCATGTTACCTACATATTTTAAAGATATGTTATAGTTTTTTATTTTTAAATAATAAACTCGTCCCTTAATTTACGCGGAACGCTTAAAACGCGAACTAAATTTTAATATAATGCGTAGCGAAAAATGGTGGCAGCGCTCATATAACAACTTGCTTAGAATGATTATCTCCTTCTTTTATTTTATATTCGCGTAAATTGAGGGATGGTTGTAAAATTTTTTTATAAAAAATTTTGGTGAGGTTTTTTTTACAAAGTTAGCGACAGAATTACCTGACAATATGCTTAAATATTTCATAGATACATGTAAAACAAAACGTAACAAAAATTTTAATTTTAGTATTTAAAATTTAGTGGTCCCTTGGTATTTCCGCATTGCGCATATTACATTAATATTTTATTAAAACTGTATGTAATATCTTAAAATACATTAATTTTTATTTTCGTTTTATTAGAACAGGAAATTCAACTTTTTTACGTATTTAATTAAAATTCTATAAAAGCAATTATTTCATTGATTGATTTCAATCTTATTTTATGCGGATGTGTTTAAAATTAAATTTATATGCAACGCCGTAATCAAATTAAATTGATTTTAAGTTATAAATAAATGCTGACGGATTAAATAGTTTGAAAATGGATTAAACGTGATTCAATCAAAACTAATTATATTATTTATTTGAATGAATAATTTTAATAAATTGATGAATAAGAACTTTAAAGCTTTGAAATTTATAATTAAATGGTAAATATTGTTTCTTATAGGTTTGCAGGTTGTGTTGAACTCTATTTTACGTGCCATGGTGCCTTTATTGCATATTGCTCTCTTGGTGTTGTTTGTAATAATAATTTATGCCATCATCGGATTAGAATTATTCTCAGGAAAAATGCACAAAAGTTGTTTCAATAATAAAACGGGTATAAAATTAAACTTTTATTTATTCGCTATTTATTTATGTTCATATATTTTTGACTATAGGAGAAATAATGGATGACCCACATCCATGTGGCGAGGACGGGTTTCATTGTGAAGATTTAAATAGAACAGATTATTATGTGTGTAATTATTATTGGGAAGGTCCCAACTCGGGTATCACTAATTTTGACAATTTTGGATTGTCTATGTTAACTGTTTTTCAATGTGTTACTCTTGAGGGGTGGACTGATGTGTTGTATAATGTAAGAATTTGTATAAAAAAATATTAATAGAAAAAATATGTGAAATATTATTTTGGTATTTAGATTGAAGATGCTATGGGAAGTTCATGGCAATGGATATATTTCATTTCAATGGTTATTTTGGGGGCGTTTTTCGTTATGAATCTAATTCTTGGTGTCCTCAGCGGGTAATTTTACTTAATAAAATATATTTATTATTTATTTTATTAAGTATATATAATTTTAATATAGAGAGTTCTCTAAAGAAAGAGAAAAAGCAAAAGCTAGAGGTGATTTCCATAAATTACGTGAAAAACAACAAATAGAGGAAGATCTTAGAGGATATCTAGATTGGATCACACAAGCAGAAGATATTGAACCCGAAGGGGATGATCAAATAACACAAGATGGTAAAGGAAAAGTAAATAATGAAATGGAATCCATTGACCAATTAGGTGAAGAAGGTGAAGTACAACAAGAATCATGGTTTAAAAAGAAAAAGAAAAGTTTAGAAAGAATTAATAGAAGAATGCGACGTGCTTGCCGTAAGGCTGTGAAATCACAAGCGTTTTATTGGTTGATTATAGTATTAGTATTTTTAAACACTGGGGTGTTAGCCACGGAACACCATCGCCAGCCGGCATGGCTTGACGATTTTCAGGGTATAATGCATTTTAAAAAACTCCATAAATTTTATTCATAATTCAATTTTATTTTTTCTAGAGTTTACAAATGTGTTTTTCGTGGCATTGTTTACAATGGAAATGTTTTTAAAAATGTACAGTTTAGGTTTCCAAGTAAGTTATTTTTTTTTTAATTAAAAAAAATCTAATTAAATCTAAAACGACTTAGAAAAAAAATTGTTACCGACGCGTTAAAATTACTTCAACGTAATAAAAATTCAAGTTCACTTTATATTATTAAAGTCGCTGAGATTAAAATTAAATATTAAAGTTACTAGTGAAATAAATAAACAATATTTTAATTTCCAGGGTTATTTCGTGTCTTTGTTCAACCGATTTGATTGTTTTGTTGTAATTGGAAGTATTGGAGAAATGATTTTAACGAATACAGAAATAATGCCACCTTTAGGTGTTTCTGTATTACGTTGTGTTAGATTACTCCGAGTATTTAAAGTGACCAAGTATGTTATTTTAAATACTTGCGTTACATAAATGTTAATTTGTTATTTGTTTTTTAGATACTGGCGTTCGTTATCAAATCTTGTTGCTTCCCTTTTAAATTCTATACAGTCCATTGCTTCCCTTCTGTTATTGTTGTTTTTATTCATTGTAATATTCGCGTTATTAGGTATGCAAGTATTTGGTGGGAAATTTAACTTTGATGATACACAAGACAAACCGAGGTCCAATTTTGATAGCTTTTGGCAAAGTTTACTTACTGTTTTCCAAGTAAGTTTTTAAATAATATTCTGAAGAAATTATCTTTATTTATTTTGTATATTTAGATTCTAACTGGTGAAGATTGGAATGCTGTCATGTATGATGGTATTCGCGCTTACGGAGGAGTTTCATCTTTCGGCGTTCTTGCCTGTGTATATTTCATTATTTTATTCATTTGTGGTAACTGTATCCTTTAAATATAATTTTAATTGAATTTTTTTATGTTTTGAAAAATATTTTCCTTAATAAATAACTTTAGATATCTTGTTAAACGTTTTCTTGGCTATCGCCGTCGACAACTTGGCAGACGCTGAATCTCTAACTGCGATCGAAAAAGAAGCTGAAGAAGAAGTAAATATTGATTTATGACAAAATAAATCAATAAATAAATATTTTTTTTTAATTAATAGGCAGAAAAACAGGCTAAATCTCATAGTCCAACACCAGCCCAAGACAATTTAGATGAACAAGAATTAGATGATAGAAGTCTAGATGAAGAAGAACTTGAAGATGGTGAAATGTATGATTCCGAGAGGTAAAAGGGACACTTAAACTTTTAAAAACTACCCCTTAAAAATTTTAATAATTTTTATTTTAAATTAAATTTTAATGGATTTAGGTCAGAGCGGGATGAAGAAACAGAATCACAACTGAAAATGCAACTAGAAAACGATGCAGATTATGAAGAACATATGGAAAATCAAGGTAAGTACGACAATAAAACACACAAAACAAATCCGTTTAAAAAAATGTTTTTATTATCTCATTATTTAAATTGATTCACAGATAAATACAAAAATATCGACAGTAAAATTTGTAAAACGTTTGTTTTATAATTATAAATTTTCAAATTTTTTCTAGTTATAGTTTTTCTATATGTTTCGGTAGAATTTGCAAATTTTAATATTTCGCTGTAGTTTAGCGCCAAGATTTAGTAGTTTAGTTATTTTTATATATTAATATCTGTGTGTGCGAATGTATGTAACGCTATAATATTTTATCATTAGTAGATTAATATTTAAATGGTTACAGGATATTATATATAATTTAATAAATACACTAAATTATCAAATAATTCATGGCTAATAGGGAACTTTCTTATTATAAATATTTAATAATAAATAGTTATCAAAACAAAATAAAATTAAAATATTCTTTTAAATTATTTCATTATTAACTATATAATTGTTCATAAAATAATAATAATGCTATAAATTAAAACAGTTAATTAAATAATTTATATTAAACTTCATGGTAATATTATCATAAACAGTATTTATCGATTAATTTAACATTTTATTAAAAATTAATGTATAAAAGTTTATTATGAAAACCGCGTACGTGTTAAAAAGTTAGGATTATAATTGAAAAAAGTCCTGCTGGTTATAATAATATGACCAAGAATGGTATTTTTACAATGTTATGTATAGGGTTTTATGAAATGAATTATAATAACTGAAGGTTCCGTATTAAAATAAAAAAGTTAGTACAGGGAAAATTTTAAATAGTTACATATAATAAGAAAATGAAGGCACTATTAAATTGTCCGTAGCCGGGTATTAAAGATAAAAGATAATATTATATAGTATAAGTTTCAATATATGAAAAAATATTGCGAAACTGAGCCGTGTTAGTTAGAGCAATTCAGTTGGCACTGATTTTCAGACGAAGAAGTTGAAGTGAATGTGAGCACGGCTCGACCGCGTCGATTGTCAGAAATTAGCATCAAAAAGACTATTCGCCCCATCCCAGTAGGGAGTGCCTTCTTTATCTTTTCCCATACCAACAGGTAGGTCCCTGAAAAAGGACATAGCTGCAGTAGAGGAGCCGGTCCGCACAGACCGGCATTGGGACGCCTGTTGTCGACGTATTTCGTCTTTCGACATTTCAAACTCGATCCGATTTCGACACTCGTGCGGGGCCGCATCTCAGAATGGATGATGTAGTGTAGTTGGTCTTAAACCAATTTGGTCATTATATTTTGTGACTGTTTTTTCTTTTTTGTTGTTTTATTATTTTTAGATATAAAAGATATGAGGAATGTGAATGTGTGGTTTGGAAAAAACAGTATGCAAAATTTGTGACCAGATTTGGTATGCCTCCTATGTTAATACGTAAATATTTTAGTCCACTGTTGTACATGTTGTATAATTGTGCACGTTGCCTATTGCAGCTATGTCTTACGTGTAACATAGTGTAACAGAGTGTGGTGTGTGCAACAATTTCAGATATCGATGTCGATGAAATGGGAGGGGTGAGTGCTCGACCTAGACGTCTGTCCGAGTTCAATATGGCAACGAAGAAACAGCCGATTCCCCAATCATCATCATTCTTCATTTTCTCTCCTACAAACAGGTGATCATCCATCCGTCATAGATTGGTGTCGTAGGATTGCTAATTTATCATTTACATTTCTTAACATATATATCTGTATAGGTATATGTATCATTATAAATATTATCCACATGCTGCGTAGATGTTTGGACTGCTAGCCGTGCAGCCGTAGGCCCGCTTGCGTAGAAGGGATGTCCTTAGATGTGTTTGCCTTCCTATTTCAGGCTGATGTTTACAGAATGATCTGCTGCTTGTTTGGGATTTGCAGTGCAATTATATGTACATTTTAAATGTATAATTATTATCATATATGTATGTATGAATGGTTGTTAATTTAACTTGCCTGTTTTGATGTTGTTCTAAACTACCCCCAACATTGTTACAACTAATATATTCCAACAGGTTCCGTATGTTCTGTCACTGGCTGTGCAATCACAGTTACTTTGGCAATTTTATTCTCGCTTGCATCATGATCTCATCGGCTTTACTCACCGCGGAAGATCCAATCTATTCTCATTCTTATACAAACAAGGTAATTCTTACTTTCGGATAAGCTCGCCTATACTTAAAATTTAAAATTAAATTTCGGCTAAAACACTTTGAAATATTTTTTCCTTTTAGGTGTTATCAAAATTTGACTACTTTTTTACGGCTATTTTCACGGTGGAACTATTTCTAAAAATGGTGTCTTACGGATTTATTCTCCATGACGGAGCTTTTCTCCGCTCCGCATTTAATGTATTAGATTTGGTGGTTGTATGTGTATCGTTGATTGCTATATTTTGGAGGTATGATAAATGTCCCTGCATTAAAAAAGACAAATTAACTTATATATTTTTTATAGTCATGGAGCCATTTCAGTAGTGAAAATTCTTCGAGTCCTCAGGGTATTGCGTCCTTTAAGGGCAATTAATCGAGCCAAAGGTCTTAAGGTAAGTTTAAATGTTTAATTATTCCAGAATCTGGTACATCCAAACGATGGCCATGGTTTGGACGTTGCACATCACTTATTGTTTCCACTGGTAGATATTCTCTACTAGTGTTTTTATGTATAATATGTTGGGTTGATTTGGGTATTCATGGGTATCATCAAGGATAAGCGCTTAGATTTAGCGCTGGAGGCAGGACTTTTTGGGTGGGGGTAGGGATATTTAGAGTATTTAGGTATTTGTTGACAATATGTCTGTCCCATAGCATGTAGTCCAGTGTGTGATAGTCGCGGTAAAGACTATCGGAAACATAGTGCTGGTTACCTGCCTCCTTCAGTTCATGTTTGCAGTTATCGGAGTACAGTTGTTTAAGGTAGGCACCACCAGTTAGTCCGTTGTATGTTTAATAAGCAAATGCACCTTTGGGTACCTGTCACATTGTAATATTATTAATAAACCTTTTAAGTTGTTGAACCTCCCTGTTTTACTATTTTATTCCAACAATAATTAACAATCTCTTATTTATATTATCTTAGGACTTCAAGTATTAAACGCATCCATTTGTTGTTTTTTATTTATTTAGATTTTTTTCAAATTCATTTAGAAAAAAAAATATGTATTTAATATTTGAATATCCTTAAGTATCTGCTGGCGATACCTATCGTACGTCCAAAATCAGGTATCTTTTACTACCTTATGATGCAATTTATAATAAAAAGCCTAAATAGATTGAGACGGGATTCCAGCCCTTCTTCGCTGTACACTGTATGACGTCAACAGTGCTGTGTGTGTTCTGTGCTTCTGCGATCCACTAACCTGCATGACCCCCAGTAAACCTGTGTGTATATTTCCCGTGCTCGGAGTGTAACGTATCTACACTTGTAGTCATATCTAGCGTCTAGAGTCGTCAATCCGACATCCTGCCGAGCAAAATTTTCTTCATCCTTAATCTTTCAATCCAACTATTATATCCTGCCAATCCTTTATTTCCATCTTTGAAATGAAACAGCAGTTGTAGAAATAGTAGCTGTTGGAAACAACATTAAGAATCGAGAGAAGAAGATCATGAAACAAACAGATTTAACGGATTCGGGAGAAAATAAAAACCCTTGGGTGCATTGGCTGCTGGCTGGCTGACTGGTAGGCCAAGATGTGTAGCACCATTATCACATTTTACTTCATTCACTTCAACTACTACCACATATTTTACTTAATATATAACTGACACTAGATTTATTTTGATAAAAAAAATATACGTATATATTATCTGTGTGTTCTCGTTTGTTCCATCTTCCTCTATGCTACCTCATGCTACAACTCCTCACGGCTAGTATGTAGTGAAATGCGTGATAGTAGCCATTAAGACCATCGGCAATATCATGCTGGTAACCTACCTCCTGCAGTTCATGTTCGCTGTCATTGGAGTGCAGTTGTTCAAGGTAACTACCGTAGAAGCTTCCCGTAATATTGTAACTAGAGAAACTGCAGGTTCCGCTGCATGCTTCAGTCACTACCGTAGAGACAGCACGTGCAACCTTTTAGAAATACTTACCTATCTTTATCCTTTACTCCCATCGCTTCTGTCGCCCACACATTTGCACAATTTTTATTTAAACCAATTTAAGTTATCGCATCAAAATTTAACTTTTAGTTCCTCTAAATTTCATATTCAAACATTCCAACTTATTTTCTAAGATACTTTTAAAAATAATTAACATTTCTAAAACAATAACAATTAAAATAAATAAAAAACATATTATATACAAAATAAAATACTTTTAAAAACAAATAAACAAGAACTTTAAATTGTAATTATCTTAGAAAATCAGTTTTTTATGCATAGTATCAGCTTTATTTTAAGTTGAAACGCACTTTAGGTATTAAAAATAATTAATCCTTTAAAATTAATTCACTTGCACTATTTCTCTCATGTTAAAAAATATAATGTAGAATATAAATCCAAGGCAAATATAATATCTGTTAGTCCAATTTTTATCTTATAAATATATTATATAATGCCTGCCCTATAATAGTCCAGGAAAGTAAAGGTTGTAATAATAATGAAAATTAAAATATATTTAACTGTTGTATATAATAAAATGAAGCAACCTTTTTACTTTCCTATTGTACAGTTTAAAATTCTAAGTAGAATAGAAAATTTCACAATGCAAGTGTATGACTTAAAAAAATAGATTTCAAATTCACAATTATTTTATTAAATCTTTTTCTAAATAAACAAATATCACAATTACACAGTTCACAAAAGACACATAAGATTTATAATTAATAAATAAAAACACAAGACATATGAATGGTGTATATCTTAGAAATTCATCGGTGTTGCATCTAGAAGGAGTCAACAACTATTGCTTCGTTGTCTCTTATTATATTTTGTAGGCATTGACGATAACAACAGTTCTAACAAAGAGAACTATGAGCGTGATGCCAGTGTAGTAGATTAATATTCAGTTCATGTTATGTCTATTGTTTTTTTTAAAGGTACATGTTTTATTACTAGTTATGACTACAAGTGATTATTTATTCTCATTGTGCATTTTTTTCATTGCATGCTTTGGTTTGGTTTTATTGCTTTACTTACTATTATATTATTACAATTATTATTTTATAATTAAAATTATTTCAAAGAATATTTATACAAAAAATATTTTATATCAATTTTTTTTAAATTTATTTAAATACTTTGAATATATAAATGTATTTATTTTCTGTCCGATCAGAAGTAAATTTTTAATTAATGTTTTATTTCAATTATTGAGGAAAATTTTTATTGTTACTAAAAGTCAAAATTATTACATTATTAATTGTTCGAAACATAACGGGGTATTCTTCTTAAATTCTTAAGAAATATATATATATTTTCTTTATTCAATGCTACTCTGGGTCAATATTAGAAATTTCGGGTCCCCAATTAAAAAGCTGATAGCGGGTCTTTACTCTACAAAAGTCAAAATTGTATACAGAAAAAATTTTAATAAGTTTTGATGAGAAAATTCGAAATAAATATACTTATATAGTTTTAAATTTAATAGTTTTCATGTAAACATGAAATTAGTAAAGAATACCCCTTTAAATTATTTAAATTTATGAACTCAGTTTTGACTTATTAGTATCATAAATTATTGTATAAATTGTAAATGTTTTAAGTTACTTTATCAGAGAAATAATTGTTGCTACTAAAAGTCAAAGTTGAAATCAGGAAAGGAACATTATTAATTTTGTATATTTTCCGAAACTTTTCCTTTAGAAATTTGTATGAAACGGAGTTGAATTAAATTATTTAAAGATCAGTTTTGACTTTTTAGTATCATTAATTATCATGTATATTTTATATTTATTTTAAAATAATAGTTGCATTTCGAATGATTTTTTTAAAAATTCGCATGTATATGAACGTGCTCGAAAAATGCATGTTCCAAATATTTACTGATTTTTATAATATTTAACAAATGTTATTATGTTACATATATAGGGTAAATTCTCCTCCTGCAATGACAGATCAAAGATGACTGAAAATGAATGCGTGTAAGTGGTTTGAGACTTTAAAAAAGAAGTTTAAATAGTATTAATGATGGTAATTTTTAGTGGTACTTATTTGATATATGAAAACGGAGACATAACGAAGCCAAAAATTGATAATAGAGAATGGATAAATAATCGTTTCCATTTCGATAATGTAGCAAAAGCAATGTTGACACTATTTACAGTGTCAACTTTTGAGGGTTGGCCCGGATTGCTTTACGTTTCAATAGATTCAAACAAGGAGAACTATGGACCAATACATAATTTCCGTCCCATTGTTGCAGCATATTACATTATTTATATAATCATTATTGCCTTTTTTATGGTTAATATTTTCGTTGGTTTCGTTATCGTTACATTCCAAAATGAGGGTGAACAGGAATATAAAAATTGCGAACTTGATAAGAACCAACGTAATTGCATAGAGTTCGCGTTAAAAGCAAAACCAGTTAGAAGATACATTCCGAAACATCGTATACAGTATAAAGTTTGGTGGTTTGTTACATCACAACCCTTTGAATACACCATTTTCATTCTTATTATGATAAATACTTTTACGCTGGCTATGAAATTCTATCGGCAACCAGAAAAATATACGGAAGCTCTTGATTATTTGAATATGATATTTACTGCAGTTTTCGCACTTGAATTTGTTTTTAAATTAGCTGCTTTTCGGTTTAAGGTACGAACTCATTCTTTTTATAAAATTTCTCTTATTTTTTTTTTAAATTGACTGTCTCCCATACTCTCATTTAATTTTTGATNCTTCCTCTATGCTACCTCATGCTACAACTCCTCACGGCTAGTATGTAGTGAAATGCGTGATAGTAGCCATTAAGACCATCGGCAATATCATGCTGGTAACCTACCTCCTGCAGTTCATGTTCGCTGTCATTGGAGTGCAGTTGTTCAAGGTAACTACCGTAGAAGCTTCCCGTAATATTGTAACTAGAGAAACTGCAGGTTCCGCTGCATGCTTCAGTCACTACCGTAGAGACAGCACGTGCAACCTTTTAGAAATACTTACCTATCTTTATCCTTTACTCCCATCGCTTCTGTCGCCCACACATTTGCACAATTTTTATTTAAACCAATTTAAGTTATCGCATCAAAATTTAACTTTTAGTTCCTCTAAATTTCATATTCAAACATTCCAACTTATTTTCTAAGATACTTTTAAAAATAATTAACATTTCTAAAACAATAACAATTAAAATAAATAAAAAACATATTATATACAAAATAAAATACTTTTAAAAACAAATAAACAAGAACTTTAAATTGTAATTATCTTAGAAAATCAGTTTTTTATGCATAGTATCAGCTTTATTTTAAGTTGAAACGCACTTTAGGTATTAAAAATAATTAATCCTTTAAAATTAATTCACTTGCACTATTTCTCTCATGTTAAAAAATATAATGTAGAATATAAATCCAAGGCAAATATAATATCTGTTAGTCCAATTTTTATCTTATAAATATATTATATAATGCCTGCCCTATAATAGTCCAGGAAAGTAAAGGTTGTAATAATAATGAAAATTAAAATATATTTAACTGTTGTATATAATAAAATGAAGCAACCTTTTTACTTTCCTATTGTACAGTTTAAAATTCTAAGTAGAATAGAAAATTTCACAATGCAAGTGTATGACTTAAAAAAATAGATTTCAAATTCACAATTATTTTATTAAATCTTTTTCTAAATAAACAAATATCACAATTACACAGTTCACAAAAGACACATAAGATTTATAATAAAAACACAAGACATATGAATGGTGTATATCTTAGAAATTCATCGGTGTTGCATCTAGAAGGAGTCAACAACTATTGCTTCGTTGTCTCTTATTATATTTTGTAGGCATTGACGATAACAACAGTTCTAACAAAGAGAACTATGAGCGTGATGCCAGTGTAGTAGATTAATATTCAGTTCATGTTATGTCTATTGTTTTTTTTAAAGGTACATGTTTTATTACTAGTTATGACTACAAGTGATTATTTATTCTCATTGTGCATTTTTTTCATTGCATGCTTTGGTTTGGTTTTATTGCTTTACTTACTATTATATTATTACAATTATTATTTTATAATTAAAATTATTTCAAAGAATATTTATACAAAAAATATTTTATATCAAATTTTTTTAAATTTATTTAAATACTTTGAATATATAAATGTATTTATTTTCTGTCCGATCAGAAGTAAATTTTTAATTAATGTTTTATTTCAATTATTGAGGAAAATTTTTATTGTTACTAAAAGTCAAAATTATTACATTATTAATTGTTCGAAACATAACGGGGTATTCTT
>NEEE01001164.1:365533-380417 GCA_002278615.1 Pogonus chalceus
AAAATGCAGCAAATTTACAAGCAAAATATGCTTAGCTTAGTTTTTTTTTTTTTTTTCTACAAATTTATGTAAATATATTATATAGATTTTATTTTTTCTTTGAATAAATTATATTATAACAGAAGTTATAAATAGAAATATTTTAATGTCTGGAATAAGCAGCTATGGAAATTATTTTATGTAAAATGTTTTTTCAGTTCTTAACGCAGTGCAGGGAAAAAATATTTGATTAATAAAACAAGGTGTAAAATCCGTAAATGTACAAGAAATGGAGATAATCGTATTGAAGATATTTTATTAGACAATTTAAAGGAAACTTTGTTGCTATAATTTGATTTATATTTAAAACAAAGTTTTCCAAACCAGACTATAATTCATACATACCTGTTCCAAAATCTCCCATTGTTTTGACACAAGGTCGCAAAACAGTCTAATATAGCATCACGCAGAGCTAATGTTTCTACTTGGAGTTTACCAATAAACACGGAAACAAATCGAATTTAATCAAACATGTTAGATATACTAACATTGCCTGCACATTTAAACGTAAAACGATTTTAGTTTTTGTTAAAGTAACACCTTTTTTAGTCAGTACGACACTTTGTTATACTTTGTCGTACAAAATGACAATGATAACACTGTCAAAAGTATTTGTGAATTTTGTGTCTTGTCCAGGTCTTTTTGTTTGGTCGATATTATCGCGTTCATTTCTGTATGCCTTGTAGAAAATTCATGACGAATTTTATTATTTCTTCTGCATTACCTTGCGTGTTATTTTCGTGCGAAATAATAAGGTCACTACACCTTTTGCTTTGTACAATATATAGGTAATAAATTTTATGAATCCAATCATTTTGTTTACGTACCGTACAAACAAAATGTAAATACTGCATTATTTTATTTTTATAGTTTATATTTTTATGTTTTCTGCATTTCTAGAAACATATTGCATGAATATAAACAACTATAAAATGCTACAAACTTATAATATGTAACTGCAACGTTTTTAAAGAGTTACTCCACCTTTGCGCTCGAAAAAATAGGTATAAAAATAAATATATATTTTTTTAACGCAGCTATAAAGTATTTGAAATGATTTTTATTTTATACATATAGATAATAGATTTATGAATAATTTGAAATAATAACGACTCAAAAAGAAATTAAAAATGATGGAGATATGAGTCAATAAGTAGGGCTCTCTTATGAACATGGCACTTAATCAAAAATCCTACTTCACTTCATAGATAATATATTAAAAAATACATTTTGTAAATTATAACAAAATCTGTTGAATAGATTTTGAGATATCTTGTACACCAGTATATTAGGAAAAACGCAAAAAAAAAAAAACAGTACAGCGTCAGCGTCTAAAAACCAAATTTTCAATTTAATTGCTATAAGTAACTTCAAAAAATAGTTTAACGTTTAAAATATTCTTAAAAGTATACGAAATTTATGTAGCCAAAAATTTAAAAAAAAAAAATCGTTTTTTTGAAAATCCCAAGGTGGTGTAACCCCGTAAATTTATATTTAATATTATTTTTGGATGTACTTTTACTAAAAAATATTTATTTAGAGATTAAAATTTAAAGGTACAATTTTGATAAACTTTACTGATTAGTTGTGCTATAAATATTGAAATTATTATAGCATTAATTTTCAAAATAGATGGAATAGATTTAAAATTATTTATTTTAATACAAAATATATTCTGGAAATCTTTAATTATTGCAATCCATTAATTATATTTCGAAATAATTTTCTTCGTATAAAATATTTTGTTTTCCATAGAAACTTTAGAAAATGTATTTATATTGATTTTAACAATATTCATGGAAAATATTCGAATATAATTTTTAAAATTTTAATGTCAAATTGCTACGAGTTAGTCAAATATGTATATTGAACAAGTAGAAAATAAATATGATATACATTTAATAATGGAGAAATCTTTAAAATGCATCGTCCAAATCTTATGTTTACATCCCCTTTAAGAAAAACATATAAATCTCAAAAGCATTACACGTGAATCAATTCTAAAATTAGACGCGTAATTGAGATAATAGCTTATAATGAGAATGCGAGTAAGAATGCAGAAAGTGCATAAAGATTAAATCGTACAAATAGAGAATTCCTGTAATTCGAGGTCAAAGCCTTTAAATAGTTCAAAGAGCGTTGGGATGGTCAAAGGTCTTATACAGCTTCAGATTCTTAGCGCATTGCAAATAACTGATCAAACCGCAACATCTTCACACGTGCTAACTTTTTGGCACAACGCCAGCCAACTTGTTACCAAACGATCATTGTTTTACTTTTCGCATTATAGGGATATCAAATCTATGGATTTGTATCCGGTTTATTTGATTGATGAATTTATTGAAATTGTTCGTTTTTTATTAAAATTTATTGACTTTTTCTTATTGGATTTCTTTCGTTTCTTTTGTTCAACACTGAATATTAGAACTTTATTTAATTTTTTTATTATTTTTAATTGTTTTTATGATAATAATTGTGACCTATTTTTATCGTAATTATAAATTTGCGTTGGAAAGGAGAAAAATAAAAATATAAAAGTGAAATAACAAGTTTTAATGAGCTTCCTACAAGACTAAATAAGATAGTAAAAAAAAACAGATGAAATTACAGAAAATATAGCATTTATGTTATATAAATATGCGCAGATTAAAAACAAGATAATTATATTTTATATATAGTCACATAAGGAAATCATAGAGAAATAAATACATTACCATCTAAATTTAGATAAACCACATATTGAGTATTAGAGACAGTACATTTAAATGTCGTTTAATTTAAAAGGGAAAATCAAAACGTTAAAAGTAAAAGAGATGAAGTAGGTATCCGAGCATCTGTAGAATCCTGTTTCCGGGTCCTGGTATAGTGGGTGTAGCGTCGGCGTGCCATGCGGTTCGCTGGTTCGAACGAACGGAGTATTATCGGGCAATCGTGCCCGGTTCTGGGATTCGCTTTGCTTCTGCTTCGGCTTCAGCTTTGGCTCCAGCCCGGCCCGGCGAACGAGGAACGAGGGTGGCTACGGCTACTACCAACGCCGCTTATTTCGAGGTGGGGTTACTTGCTTTAGCTGCTTCCCTTTCTCTGTATTGGTATATGTGTGACTGTAGATTCGTGTGAACTATAAATGTTGAGAATTTTTACTGTACAGGGTGCAACAGTAGGTTGAAATTTTATCAATGACTTTCATTTTTCTCTTTTATCCCTTTCTACCTATTCAAATATTTCACAATTATCAATCTTATTTTATATTAAACTGCAAAAACATCTAAAATCATTTCCTTAAAAATATAAAAAAAACTTAACGAAAACTTATTTCATCAGCATTTTTTATAAATCAATAACGTTCAACAGCATCTCAAAATTTTGATGAAATTCTGCGATATATTTCAATTGTTTTATCTCATATATTAATATGAAACGGTAGCATTTGTTAATGGCATAATATTAACAAACTTTCAACATAGTTCAAATGAACATGTTTATTAAAGTTTCTAGCAATCTCACACAGATTCAACTCCTTGTCATGTCAAAAACTTTATCAGGAATTACGTTGAAAACAGTTCACGATTTAATAAGAAAATATTTAACATTTTAATATAATAACATTATATACAACTAACTCAAATATCGTTTCATTAAAATCATATTTAACAAAAAGTAAACGAGTTAATAAATAAAATTTCAAAACTTATAAATATGAAATTAAAATTGACAATATGTATTTCTAATAATGATTGTACACATTTTACTTTCATTGACATATATTTTGATATAAAAGCAAAATGAGTTTATTAATAAAGTTTTAATAAAAATAGAACAGTAAATGCGTATATTTTTTTGTTTTATTTTGTAAATAAAATTTTACTCTGTCTGTCGTAATTTTTGCACTACAAAGAATTTATTTTTATCCCATACGATACTCTTTATTTCATATTTTATTATTTTTATATAGAGTTTTCAAACGTACAAATTAAAATAAAAAGTAAAAGATAGTTTTTCATATTTATTTTTAGTGAGATATAAATTGTAATTCGTTTTTCCTGAAATAATTCGTGATTTGATTTTATTATTTAATTAATAACACATGTTGTGTTAATAATTTTTTATGAATAAAGAAATTACTGGGTAAACAAGTTTGATGCGTAATAAAAGCTTGTTTTAAATAATACAAAGCTTTCAATAGCGTAATTATGAAGTTAAACTAGTGATTTTATAATTAATATAAAGAATAATTATATATTTTGCTTTTTACAAATTGATAAAAGACTATTTTTATCAGACTAAGTTACGTGATATCTTTTTGATAAATAAAAATATAAGATATTTAATATTACAAGTTGTTTATCAACAGACTTCAAAGAAAGAAATATTTTTATAAATATCCTTTTTCTTAAAAAATATTTGTTATATGTTAAATTGAAAACTTTGAATGTTTAAGAATTTCTTTATCATGTTACATCAAATTTCTTAAATATGATATTTCCATAAAAATTTAAAACTTTTTTCTTTTTTATTTATTCTATCTTACAAGATTTAGATGAAAAAAATATTAATTAAAGTTTAATAAAGCTGTAACTTCTTAATTATTTAACTATTTAAAAATATAAGTAGATAAAAACTTTCAGATGAAGTATTATTAAATTTGATGAAGAATGCTGAAGTGTCGCCATTTTATAATATCGAGCTTTATCCTGCTACAACGTTAGCATTCCAAGGATGCCGTACTTTGGTACGCTGCAAAAATAACAATACAAAACTGGGATTTAAAAAAAACTTCACAACAAAATATTTTTATTTATTAAAATAACGATTTACGTTCGTTAACAAATAAAACAATTTCATACAATATTTTCATTTAAAATAATACATTTTCAAAGTAAACATAACATTATATAAATATTTATTCTATTTTATTCGAATAAATAATTAAATTTTCAATTATTTTTGCAACTAATAATTTTGCGTTTCTAAAATTATACGATGATATGTTAATTAATTTCAATGCATGTTTTTAATTAAACTCGATAGTTAATTTATAGATTTTTATGTTAATTAAAAATTTTTGTATCATATAAATGTTTGATTATACGAAATTTAATTTTGTCAATGTAGGATTTTTTTTTTAATTCTATTGAAATTGAAATTATTAGTTTTTAATTAATATTTGAAATTAATTTTACGTTGAACAATGTAGTTGAATTATAATTTTTAAAATGATATTAATTATTTAAAAAACAATTTAGATGTTTGATTAAAAATTATATTATAGTTTTATAATATTATTATTTGTTGAATTGTTCGAATAAAGTTAGGATATAAATTTGTTCGGAATAAGTACTAGGGAATTGTTGTATTTTAATGTGTTTGAGTTTGGGTGATTTTTGTTGTTTTGGTAATTAATTTATAAATATATTTATTTATATAGAAGTATCGTAAAACGAATAACAATGAGTGGAAAAGTTAGTGTCTCACCCTGTAGAATATGTAATGAACATTTGTATGTGTGTCTAGCGTACGATCTTGTAGCGTAGACTCGATGTAGGTACCATACAGCTAGGGCAAGTATCGTGCTTCTAGCTGGTCTTTGTTGATATCGACCGGCCCGGAGTGGGTGCGCGGGCGTCGTTTACCGTCCGGACGCTCCGGAAAGCACACGAAGTCAAAACCGAAATTTCACGACTGGACTTCGGTAGCGAGAAGCAGCCGACACCCTCCATACTACACCATTTATTTATTGCACTCTCTGAATAACACTTGTGTTACTTTTGGTAGTGTACGTTATGTAATAATATATTCCTTACATAATTACTTATTACTAATAATTCGTACATCTATTACTATTGTCCATATTTAATATCAATAGTATTAAAAGTATCAAAATATTAAGCATATAATAATTTAAAATATAAACCTTTTCATTGACAGTTTTTTAATAATTAAGTTCTACAGTTATAATAGGTTGGTTAATGTATCTGCTTCGATATAGATTTTAAATTTATATAATTAAATAAAAAAACAAAATACATACATACATTTTACACACACTTAACATACACAAAACACATTAACACAAAATACATCTAAAAATAACAAAAAACGGAACAAGACTAAAAAAATTATAATAATAATAATAATAATAAATTCCAAAAATTAAAGCAATCTTTAAAAAAATATTTCGTATAAAAATCAACGAACGAGTTAAAAGAAAAGAAAATTGGGTTCGCGTTAAAGTCGAGCGTTAAAATCTAGTGTAAATCAACCAATATAAAACGCACATAATCGTTAAAAATTTAACGTCTCTGCTAATAAATACAAGTGATCGTGTGTGAGCATCTGCATCCTAATACACCTGTGTCATATTCCTGAAGATCTTGCAGATTTTATTCAGATCCCAAGCCGGTTAAAGTTACGTTCACACGCACACAGAGAGCGTAAAAGCGCAGAGCGTATTTCGCCCAACCCTGTAATAACAAACGCGTCTTAAGTTTTGTTCAATTAATGCACAGTGTTACTCGATAACACTACGTTGATTGTGTAGTTAAATTGTTTTAAATTCATATATGTATATACCTAATCTGCAAAACATTAGAAAAAATTGTTAAGAAATTTTAAAAGAAGAACTGATAGTAAAAGTAAAGAAGACTGCGATTTATTTAGTCCGAGCTACGGTAAATCAGGGTAGGTACCTTTTCTATTTTATTTAAAACTAATTTTAGTATTAAGTATTTTTTAGTTTCTCTCGTTATTATTATTTAAATTATATATTTGATTTGTTTTTTACAGCTTAATTTCATTTTCTTCTGTTTTCTGATTTAGTTACAATTTTGTTGATCTCTCCACTTTGAAGATTCTACAACTAGATTCTTGCTGCATTTTATCTCTTGCTACAAATTGCATTTAACAAGGTTTGAATTTTTCATGAAATTTTCACTTAATTATTTCTATAAAATTCATTTTGAATTTATTCAAAGAAAAAATTGGTTATACATAAATTTTGCGCCAAATTAAATAAATAATAATTGGGTTTAATATAATAAAATGCATTAAAAGGGGTGTAACTTTTAGTTTTGGTTATATTATTTTTTGTATTTTTTATTTCAAGTTGAATTGAGTTGAGTTGGTAATTTAAGTTTCCCTTGATAAGCTTCGTTTAAAATAGTGAATAATATAATCAGTTTGCAAAATGGAATAGTAACAATGAATAAAGTTAAGTTTAAAAGTTGTTGAGCCTGAGGTTCGAGTTCGGTTCGGAATTCTCGTGGTACATGCGGCTGTGCGTGGTTCTATGATGTCGTTGAACTCTGTAATTCGCGCGCGTTATTGGCGCAAGCGACGGATGGCTCAGTGGCCCGGGCGCGCACCGCTTTTGGGGTGGATCGTGGCGCAACACATGGGGTGGAAGACACAAGGGTGACGTTGAGAGGCGAGACGGGTGCTGTAGATAGAGGAAGGCCGCGTGGCAGGGCTGTGTGTGTGAGTTGCTCGAAACTGGCTCCGTGCTTCGGTGCTACTCGCGACTCACCGATCAATACTGCGTCGGGCGGTTGAGCTAGCTTTGCTTGCGATTAGCATTATACCCCACATCTCTGGGAAACCGGCTTTTGAACCCTACTAGCGGACATAAACACCTTTACGTTTGTCAATCGCAGGTTTATTTTTGAAAATTATTATAAGTTGATCTTTATTAATTTAAGGGTTCATTTTTATTTGATTATGACGGCTGAAGATACAACAAACTTGAATAAACATAATCAGGCACATGGTAAGCACCCATTCATTTTTATAACATTTTTATGTCATTCATGTTTCACTGTAGCCATCAACTTGACTTGACTCACCTCATTGTCTCTCATTGTCAAGGATTGTTTATCAAATTCATTTTGCATTATCATTATTAGTGTTCTGCTATTTAGCTCAACATCATTTATATGTATTTACATTCAGAATTATTTATCTACAATTCATTTAATTGTATTATATTAAATATCGCACCTATCTTTATATTATATTATATTATATTTTCATAAAATATTACAAACAACTTATTTCGATATTCAACCATTTTAATAAACTATTTATTGGTAATACTGCAAAGTAAATATAATCGCGATCGAATCAATTTATTTATTTTATATTTATTAACTTCAAAAACTAAATAAAATGCTACATACAATAAATATTATAACAATAGTAAAAGTGCTTCAGTATTTACGTTACAAAGTAAATTAATCAGCGTTATATATTTGCACCCTTATAAAATTGAAAATCTTATAACCACTACAGAAAAAATAATGATTTTCCTAAAAGGGGTGTGCCTTTATGCACGTGGAGGTTCACTAATAAGGCCTCTATTTTATATAATATTCCGCTTCCCACTTATATTTCTTTCATTCTGCGGTTCTTAAATACTTTCCCGGAAAATCATTTATTGATTAATTTTAATGTTAAAAAACTTCTATTTTTAATACGCAAAAATATTTAAAAATAACTTCGTTTTCATTTTGACAAGCATAAAGAAAGGTTATAATATGGATTTTTTTTGCGGAATTATTTGTTTTTTAACTTATTTATTGTTTTAATGTGTAATTTTATAATTATACCAAAGCATTGCATTTTTATTTGAACAATATAATTGTTGTTTTTATTTTTTTTCTATATTTTGGTTTATAAAAAACATGATTAATTAATTTTTCGAATGATTTATAAGTTCGAAACATTACCGGGATTTGTTTTATTGTTTGAAAATATGAATATGAATTAGTAAAATAACAAAATGGTGCATTTATTTATCTATAGTAAAATCCAATACATTGTACATATTTGTAAAGACCCAATTCATTATAATATTAAATACATTTTCAGTTTATCGATTCATTCATAATTGACAATGTATTTTCGTAAAAGCGATTTAGTACGAATAATACATTTTCAAAAATATATTTTTCGAACTTATTTCATTCGAAAAATAGTACAATTTTACATTTAATTCNTTAAAATATCCTTTATTAAATGAAATTAAAAAACGAAAGTAATTGATTTTTGATAATACTTGACAATATTAATTGGTTTTTAAATAGAATTTATCCGTATCTGCAAATGACAGCGCAGAATACTACAAAATTTAATTTGAATTCAATTTATCTTTTATAGTTAAAGAATATACCTTTACTTTTTATTGCGAATTCTTTCAAGTGTGTTATTTTAAAATATACGTATCCGTAATATAAGGCTTATAAAAGTATTTATTAAAATAATGTCATTGTATATATGGTTAACTAGTTGCTTTAAAAAAATTGAATTATTTTCCCTGTTATCAGATACGCTAGAAAATTACAAACGTACATTTTCTGTAGGCGTTTCATGAATACGTTTCACTGCGCAAAGGGCTGTTATCCCTTCGATACTCGTTTATATCATCTATCTATGTATCGCATGGTAGTACAGCCCGTTTCATTAATTCTTTGCAGATATTTACAGTCTATGGTTTTGACAGTAAAACTTAACATTAAGTTGGCTTTGCATTACAAAACAAAACTAAATGACAACTATAAATATTTTTCATTAAACGTGCTTATATTATTTTATAATAAAATTTAATGAAACATATTTCAATTAAAATCAAAATATATTGTAATTATATATTAATTTAACATTCGCTTTATAATTTAATAAAAGTTGAATGTCAAACTATGTTAAACAAATTATAAAATAAATTGCGTTTTACGTTCAAAAGTAAATATATAAAATTGAGATTATTGATTCGGATAAATACGTTTTATTTTTATGTGTTATTAACCCGTAATTACTTTATTTCAAATTAGTATTTTCATATACAAAGATCGTGTTTTGTTTTTTATAAGTCGTAGTTTATCAATTCTAACTTCATTTGTTTCTGGGTGTGCATTCTTTTGATGAAACAATTGATGGAATATAAATACGTATTGAAATAAATTATTATATTAGAATTTCTAAACAAATGGCGGTGATTGTTTTATGTCCATTCATGGTGTCCGGTCCTGCACTCTAACGTTGAAAGTTTGTAGTATATATTCGTATTGATCGTTTCATTTTACATCTGCCATGATGCTAGGAGTTTTAGCTCAATGTGAAATGTTTGCTTTCGCACAAATTTCATTCTAAAATTCAGCGCTTACTATAAATTTACTATAGATAGAAATTTGATATCACCCTTGTGGTTTTTTCGATACGAAAAAATACGATAGAGTTTTTTATTTATGAATTATTGTTCACTTTGAATAGATGTTGAGATGTAACAATGAAATTTGTAATTGGCTTAAAGTGATACATATTATTTATCACTTTTGTTCGCCTTTCGTTGGTTATTATATTATTATTTTCAGTTTTTTTGGAACCATATGTTCATTATTTACAATCAATTTTTTGTTTATTAATTTAAAAGATATATTTAAATAATTTATAGATCCATGAAATTTTTTTATCAAAATTTAATCCTTATATTAAAATCTTAACAATATGTTTTTAAAAATAAAGTTTAAAAGCGCAATTTATATTTAAATTGAATCCAAACAAATAAAAATATCTTAGATAAATGATTAAAATCGTCGGAAAATTATATAGTATTGTCATCTGCCGGCGCTTTTCCAAACTAAATAATAACGTGAAAATGCTAGCGGCAAATTTCAAATAAAAAATCTGGTTTAATATATTTTTAAAAGAAAATACTGGTTAATATAATTGATTATTATTTATTTTTAACTAAATTGTACTTATTTCAAAACAAAACCTATTAATTTTTAAACAGTTTTTGAACGTATTTACTATGTATAATCATTTTGAAAACTTCTAATGGAAAATTCATTTTCTTCAATTATTTAATGAAAATTCTATGCAATATGGTATTCATTTATGTAATTATAGAAACATAAATGAGGAAATTAATAATTTATTAATCATTATGTTGTAAATTATTAATTTTATTTACTTCATTGTACATTTCGACGAATTATTACTAATCAGTTTCTTTGAAAATCTAAATTAAATTGAAATGTCATTTAACTTACGGTAGGAAAATGCAACTAAACTTTGTAGTGAATAATTGAACTTTAGTAATTTATACATTTTAATTAATTCTATCTTTGTCGTTAGATTTGCGAACCATCAAATTTGATGCAATTTAATTAATATTAAACATGATTTAAATATATGCAATATTTTTGTGCAAAAATTTGTAAGTACTATTGGTTTTGCTATTTATTAAAACAATTATGTTTTTTTCAGTTAAAATAAAATAGGAAGGCTGCTTTTATTTGGTAGAAAAAATAAATTTTAATTAATGACAGATTTATTTAAATCTAAAAGTTAAATATATGAATGAAAAACTAACATATATATTCGAATTAAATCCATTTTATAAAATCAACAATGTTATAAAAATATTCAAATATATAATAACCCCCGAGGAATTTATGTAAAATGATAAAATACCCCTTTTGTTCAGGTATCTTTTAATAATATTCGTGTAAAGAAAAAAGCCGCCACGCTTTTGCATTAGTAAGTTCTATTTAAATTCGACAACGAGTTTTAGTTCAGCGGCCTGTTAAAAAGACAAAAAAACAGTCGAAAATAGGGTTGGGGGTTTTAAATGCGACAGACGCTATTTGGCCAGGGCTTCTACATCAGCTGTTCATTGCCATAGAGCAGAACGCATTATATTTGTGACGGTGCTACCCCGCGTCTCCTTACAATTTCAATACCACTAACAACTAGATGCGAGCTACCCCATATGTGTGTATATGTAGCACGATTGCTTACACACTTTGCAGCGGAAACTATATTTATACTATAGTATTTATTTTATCGTAAATGCAATTCACTGATTTCTTTTTAATTAAACTAAATATTCATATATTATACGTGCACAAATCGAACAATTGAATTATTTCACTAAATCGGAAATAAATTTCCAATTTGCAATTTTAGTAAAATCTGCGGAAATTATACTATTTGATTAATGTTTTCACAGTTACAATCGACATTTATGTTTCGTGGTTAGTTCACATTGTTATTATAACATTTTCCGGAATCAATCAATCAATTATTACGCGTAATTTGTTATTTGATGAAATTTAATTGTTCCATATTTTGCTCTATATATAATTACTTTCGCGAATTGTCGAATCGAATAATGCAACTGTACTAATTATGACATCAGGAATTTTTAACCTTGTATTTTGTTTTTGTTTTAAAATACAGTTAAATTTATATATAAAAACAAATTATTTATTTATAATTATATTTTATTTCGGAAGGCACCTCCACCAAAATCGCTTAATTTCAAAAAATCATAGCAAATATTTATTTAGAGAGAATCAATAATAGATTTTTTAAATGACAATCTAGTTGACTTATATATTTAAAAACAATCAAAGCGGATATTCTTTTGTTTGTTTGAAATGAATAGGAAGCCAAGTAGATTGTCATTTGAAACAAAAAAAGCTTTATGAAATCGTAATGCTGCGTCTTACAGCTGAAATAAAATATAGGGGGAAATTACCAATAGCGATCAACGAAAAGCAACTGACCATATGCTAAATAACGCGTGCCCGACTGCAATATACATATCATTAGAGGACATGCAAACTATGCTATACCGGTTTGGATTTTAGTATTATCTTTTATGTATATCTGATGTTATATAAATTTGCGTGTGTACATATATACACGTGCTTTGTTCTAAAGGTTCACACATAATCTATATTGTACTGTACATATTAATAATTATTGAAATATGTAAATTTAAAAAATGCTACCATTTGCAGCTGGCATAACTATACAGATGTAGAGATTATGAAAAAAATTCGTTTTTTAAAGATAAATTTAGATAATTTCATAGAAATTTCGTTGGTTGAATATCTTATAAGTATAAATAATTAATTATAATTGAAATTATTGATAAGGGTATTGGTACAATATCGATTTTAAACGTTAGAAATTATTCAAAGTTACTTCGTAATTTGTAAAGTTATAAATAAAAATAACATTTGAAATGTGCAAAAAATTGATAAAATGATAAAATATAGAAGTTCCTCTATCAAAATAATTTGTTTAAAATGCAAAGGGGAGTAACCCTTAAGGTTGAAATGGAGTGTGGATGTGTGGAGCAATACAACCTTTAAAACTGTTCGAACTAAGCGCGTGCGTGCATTTTCCGCATAAAACAAAAATGTTGCAATATAGCTCTTATATATAATGAATACAAAGGCTGCCGTCTGCTACTTATTAATTGATGGAGTAGGGGCGGCGGGGATTCTTTGAACTGGCTTGTCTATTGCTGGCTCAGTCAGTTGACGGTGTGCGTTAAGTGAGTGTGTGTGGAGTTGTGTATTTTAGTTAATTTTTTTTAGTTCGCTTTCATTTTTGTTCTTTTACGGCATTTATGATTTTCGAACAGTGTTTTATTCCATGTTTTCGTTAGCTACAATTTTAAGGTATGCAAATAATTTATTGGCTACCATAAATATTATGATAGTTGCTAATGCGTTAAATTTAGGAACGGAATATGTTTTGTATATATAACACTATTAAATCAAGTGTTTTATCAATAAACTTATACATTTTATTAAAGGGTTGTTGCGCCATTTTGCGTTATTTTATAATTCATAATATTAAATCAATAAAAATCGTTGAGTATACAGTCACAATAGACACTTTAACTTAAAAATAATGCTTTAAACTTTCTCATATTGAAATTTTAAATACTTTTATAACTTATATATTATCAATACTTAACTACTTTTGTTAAAATATAAATGTTTTCATTTTCTAATCGTTATTTCAACACCCGCGCGAACAGAAAAATGTTTTAATAGCGTTTATTCAAAACCGTGTGAAATTCAGCTTGCCATATATCAATAATCTATTGAGTATTGTTGCTTTTAAAGGAATATTTGTAATTATTTGTTATATTTTTAATTAAAAATACAAGGTCTCGTTTAATTGTACCAATATGCATTAATAAAATTCAATGAAATCAATTAATATACATCTTGATATTTGATTTAATTTTTTTTTTCGTAATCAAGCGATTCGCTACTGTTTTGACATTTATTTTTGGGTTACATATTGTCACTAACCTTACAGCTAAAAATAGAATCCAAATATTATATTTATTTTAAATTTAAAAAAATATATATTTATTCTAAACGTGTTAGAATAATCGCGCGTGTATTGTAGTCATATATTATTAGTATAATTTATTATATCGTGATATTTTATAAATGATTATCGACGGTAAAATATTGTTTATATATTAAATTTTTTTAAAAAGAAAGCCAGACAGTGCAATTTTAGATGTGCAGTGCATATACTTTTGCGACCTTGAAATATAGAAACCAGTTTTTCACTTACATAATTTAAAGACAGTGCACTAACCATCAAGCAAATATCTATTGATTTTATTTAATTGTGATTTGACTACAATATTATATTTATAATTTACAATTAACCATATATTCTTTTTATTTTAGTTTACTTTACTATACAACGAAACTTTTTTTTTTCTAAATTGGTTTTTTTTTTATTAACTTACCTGTAATTTACATGTTATTGACATTATTTTATATTTAATGTAAAAACAAATCAATAATCCTACGTATCAAGTTATTGATTTTTATAAAATGATTCACAGTTTGCAGGGACGGATTAAAATAATTCAATTAACTAGTAACACTTTTCCCATATTTTTTTAAAATTCTTTTCAATGTATTTTTCTAATATTTACATACTTGTTAATTTATAAAATAAACAAAAATAATTTTCTATATACGTGGTTTGCTTAGTTTCTATTCTTTATTATAAATATTTT
>NEEE01001164.1:387969-398900 GCA_002278615.1 Pogonus chalceus
ATAAAATATGTAAAATGTATTTGCGTAAAAGGAATAATAATCGTTCAAAACAGTTTTATTAATTTAATATAAATTAAAACATTATTTTTCATTCATTTATTTAAATTAACAATTTATAAACTGAAATATTTCGACGTATATTCAAATTTGTAATATAAAAAAGTTAATTCATAATATTATATTAACACAATGTAAAAATTTGTTATCTTTAAAAGAGATACAAATTTATCTTTATTTTCAAAATATGATAATAGTATTTGTAGATATATTACTAGCACACTTCTGACAGTTAATATATATCTTTGTAGTAATCCTGTATTATTTTAAATAATCCGTAAAAAAAACTATTTAATTAAATATTATCTTTTTGTTTTAATGTTTGTAAATAAATAAAAAATAATGAACAAAATCAAAGTGTATGTTAAATATGTAACGTAAAATCATAATGTAAAATATGAGGGTTGTTTAACCATTAGCTGTCAGACTAGGATAGGGTTGGTCAGATTTTTTGGTCAGGGGTGTACATCTGTCGATTTCCTGCATTATATATCCCCTCGTTACAGCATTCGTCCCTTGGGCTGGTTGGAGGGCACAGAGTAATGTCACTATGGAATCACTTTTGAATCTAGCCGTCTAGTAGCAACTATAAACTCTATACCACCCCTAACTTAGGTCCCTTACTAAATTCGATTACTAACACACACGCACACATGTTTGGTAGCGTGCATATATGTAATGCACACGCGTAAAACTCGGGGGTTGCTGAGTGATTCATACATCATGCACGTGTTAAATACGGAAGGGGTCCTAATCAGTGGCGTGCCATATAATTTTTATTCTTCATTACACTTTTTATTCAACTTTTCATTCATTGTACCCTTTTTTTCATATAAAATTAAATTTATTTAACATAATTACATTCAAAAATTTACAAAAATAAACGAACTATTTAAATAATTTTAATAATAAATAATTGAAATAAAATGTACGCCACTGTAAAATACTAAGAGACATCGAGACATGAAACTTACATGTCCCTTACCTCCCATACTCTATTGTATTTAGTCCATGTGTGTAAAGTCTATGATAGTGTTAGATTTACATTATGTGTACTACTAAACATGCATAATAGACAATTTTATATTAGATGCTATAAGATATTCTAAACTAAAAAATATAACAATACAAAGAATAAACTTAATAAAACAGGATTTGATTATCAAAAATACAAAAAAATATATGTTACTTTATCAATAACATTTTAATTTATAACTTAAGAAATAAAATTTACATTTATTTTAAATAAACACGTTGTAATTATTCATTTTAAAAGCAAGTTTTTGTAATGTATTTCATTCAAGTTTAAGATAGTGTTTACAAATATTTAACATATATTATATTATCAAAACATATGCAATATTAGGTATTATATAAATTGCGCAAATATATTTGAAAAGTACAAAATAATTTTAAATAAAAATATTCGTACATGCTAAACTAGATTACTACTGTATATATAATTTTAAAAAAATAAATCTAAAGTGTAGTAGAACTGAAAAAGAGTTATTAAAAAAAGAAATGTTTATTTAAAGATTAATAATTAAATATTTATTTGTATAAAGAGAAGTACAAAACTAGTTTATTTATTTACAACGATAAGTAACATTCAAACATTGTAATAAAATAAATGCAAGTTATAAGTTTTTAAATATTTATTTATTTATTTTCGTAATAATCTAGTAGCACTGTAGAATTTTTATTTTCTCTATTGCACGTTTGTTATATGTTTGTGTCAACATCCATGTTACCGGCATATAACGACTTTTAAAACTACAAACAAATAAAAAATAAATATAAAAAATTCTTGCAACAACTACATGTACATAAGTAACTAATAGCAAATAGCAACTGCTGATGCCGGTAATTTGGACATCCTTTGCTTAGCATGCTTACAGACTGATAACGATCGGTTGTCGTCCGCAGGGCAGAGCTTGGGATACGGGTTCGTGAACTACCACCGCCCTGAAGATGCAGAAAAGGCCATCAACACTCTCAATGGTCTTCGATTGCAGAATAAGACCATCAAAGTGAGTTTTTTTTACACTTATTTATCCACTTTTAATATTTTATCTTTATTTGATTTCGTAATAAATGTCCCAAATCAAATACAGTAAAACAAGGCGATAAAATATGTAAACATTCTTAATAATATGCATCATGCAATTGTTTAAAATAAATAGTTTCAATTTATTTGCGTGTTCTACTTATATTTATTTATTTTCTCGCCTTTTTAACAAATGATATTATTTATTCACAGGATAAAAGGGACAAAAATAGAAATAATATAACCAATTATTTATTATTTTGTATAATTTAACAGTAGAAATAAGTGTTATATTTATTGCGTAGGTATCATACGCGCGTCCCAGTTCCGAGGCCATAAAGGGTGCTAACCTCTATGTATCCGGTTTGCCAAAGAATATGACCCAACAGGATCTCGAAACATTGTTCAGTCCGTATGGTCGCATCATCACGTCGCGCATCTTATGCGACAACATCACAGGTAAGCGGCGCATCATTTTTACGCCTGCAGAAATAGTACTGGCACGCATTCATGGTTGTTTTCGAATTTTGTAAATAAATACATTAAAATGCTGTATATAAAACTTGAATATTTTATAGCAATGGATATAAACTCTTTAATTTATTATATTAATATAATATATTAAGACATTGAAGATATAAATTATGTAAATATATATTTAAAGTTGAGATTTTCAATAGGATTAGAAGAATTTTTTATAGGTATAGGAAATATTTGATTAGGTTTTATATGATGGTAATAAATAAAACAGGAAAATAGATTATATTATATAAAAAGAAGTTGTTTGAAGAATGCATGTTATAAAGTGTTACAACAGGTCAAAACACGAATGGCAAATAAAACAATTGATATGTGCGTTGCCAGTACTATCTGTCCCATGATGTGTCAATCAAATTTTACAAGTCTCATAACTACATGCCAACATACAAAAATCACAGAATTACTATACATACCTGGTTACCATGTTAGCGTTATTATTTATTATAAAGCTGTTGCCTGACAGCTATTTTTGCTACGTATATACATATATAATTTAGTTACATTATGATTTATTAATTATTATTAACTGTTGTAGCTTTGATTTTGATTATATTATTATGATTATAATTAATTAAAAAGTTTTTACAATAATTGGTCTAACTGCTATCCAGGGTGTGCATTGTAGAAATGACATCTGTGGATAATTATATTTAAATGAAACTTAAAGTTTAACTATAAATGTACATAATGACTTATTATAATTGTTTTATTCCCCACCGTCATTGTTCTTTGTTACTGTACCTATATTTTGCGTTTTTCTCTTCTCTTCCCTAGTACGTCAATATGTCACAGGGGCCGGAGAGAACTTGCCTGGTACGTACCACCTAAAACCTATACACCCTACTAAACACCAGGTCACCAGTCACAGTAAACAAGTCCGCCACTGCGCTGCTCGAGACTTTTCGGTTTTACCAAAAAATAATCAAAAATATAATAATAATCAAAAAACCAAAATAATAAAAATTAAAAAAAAAACGCAACTGGTCTCTCCATTTAGTCAAAAATAAAAATCATATTTTTAAATATAATTAAACCGTATCAAACGGCAAATCAAAATTTCAAAAATAAAATAAAAAAGTTAGTTTAAATCAAAAACTAAACTACAATATATTTAATTAAATCATTCATTTCTGCATTAAATTGCAGAATGCACAATTATTGTTACGTCATTGCTAACGATGCACCCCTAAATAGATAAAAAAAAATAATAAAGTCATCTATTCAAAATTGATTTTAGAATTATTTTATTTTTTACTTTATTTAGTTTATATAATTTTAAACCTCCCCATTTATATTTTGTTGTTTAATTTAAAATAAAAATATTTTGTTCATTATTTATGCATCGTGGCATGATTATTTTATTTAATTTGCTTTTAAATGATTTGTTATGATTTGCGTTTTTTTTATAAATATCGTTTTGTTGATACGTAAGGCAGTCAATCGTACACTCGACATAACATACATAACACATGTAAGTACCACATTACATTTATAGTACACTAAATATGTACATAAAAAGATCAGTTGTGATCACACGAAACACGCGCGCAAACCGCATTTGCGGAACAACTTTTATTAAGAGAGAAAGTAAAGAATGATAGAATGTGTGATAGCTATGTGAATATATGTTTAAGCGCTCATATTATTCTCAAATTATATTCATTTAAAATATTCATCTCACAAAACAACATTAAATTTAAAAAATCATATATCTATACAATTACAAATGCAATACTTCCTTACAAACTTGAAACAATATTTATTTTATTAATTTATTTATTTATTTTATTTCTTATATTTATTTTAATTTCAATATGCGCTTGTATGAATAAAATATGAATCTAATTATGATTGAACTTAAATTTAAATTTAAGGTTTTAATAAATTATTTTATTTCGTTTAATTTTGTTTTATATTTATGTGTGTTTGATAGATATTTTATTTAACAAAACACACAAATACAAAAATGAATTGTCTGTCGTATATTTATTAAAATAATAAGAGCTAGTTGTATAAGACGTAATAATTTGGATAAAAGTTTTATTAAAACCGTAAATATAGTACGTGTGATGTGTATGAATGTCTTAAATTCCGGTGGCGGGGACCTGTTTCTGTCTCGTCTCGAAAGGTGGCAGGCCCCTGCCCCAGGCCAGGACGAGGCTCTAGAGAATCCTTGTTATACCTGTAGGCCTCTCAAAAGGCGTCGGATTCATACGCTTCGATCAACGTCTGGAAGCTGAGCGCGCAATTCAGGAATTAAATGGAACCATCCCCAAAGGATCTACTGAGCCGATTACTGTGAAGTTCGCTAACAATCCTAGCAATAACAACAAGACTATTCCACCATTAGCAGCTTATTTGACGCCACAAGCTACTCGACGATTTGCTGGACCTATCCACCATCCCACTGGACGCTTCAGGTAATATTTCTTCCAGTGAATCTATCTAAAACAAAACTATTTAATTTTAACTTTATTTCTGCGAATTATATTAAATATCGCATGTATTCAATGTTTTAGTTAAATATTTAAAATATTTAGTTTATAAAATGAACTTCCGCAGATGTTAACTAATTTTATACATCCCTGTTTCGATATGACCTAATTTATATTTACAATATTATGTTATTTAATATGTTTATTTATTAATTTTTTTTAAAAATCGTATAATATTGGGCAGTAAAAAGAAAAAATGTTTAGTACAGCTCAATTTGTATAGAAAAAATTAAAGTAAAAAAATAAAAAAATAGTATAATATTGTAGAATATTTAATAATTTAGTGGATTGTTATTATGTTATAGATATTCCCCATTGGCCGGTGATTTGTTAGCCAATTCAATGCTGCCAGGAAATGCAATGAACGGATCTGGTTGGTGTATCTTCGTATACAATTTAGCACCAGAAACCGAAGAAAACGTGTTATGGCAATTATTCGGTCCATTCGGTGCCGTACAAAGCGTAAAAGTAATCCGCGATTTGCAAACCAACAAATGCAAAGGATTCGGATTTGTCACTATGACCAATTACGATGAAGCTGTAGTTGCAATCCAATCATTGAATGGATACACGCTTGGCAACCGCGTCCTACAAGTTAGTTTTAAGACAAACAAGAGCAAGACCTCGTAGACGCGAGCGACCGCTATGTCGTTCGGGTCGCGCGAACAGCAGGGCCCCGAGTCGGTGCCGGAGCAGCATGTGAATCATAATTTCACCGTGCACCCACTGACCACTGATATGGAAACGCAGCGAAGCCGCAATCCGTGCGGTGGCACGGTGGGTTTGTGAGACACAGCGTAAATCGTCTCGTAGTTTTTAATATTTATATATCTAAACTAATTATTTATTAATTTATTTATTTATTGATAAGTAATATTTATAATCATAAAAGTCGTAATTGTATTATTGGACGTTTGTCATTTTATCTTGTATGATTTTATTCGTCGTACGTGTTTTTATTCGCGGTAGTATTCTGGGCCCTGCTATAAATTCGTGTATTATAATAATATAATTAGATAATGAATGTACTTATTATTTTGAATCGAAACTAGTCAACATGTGCAGTCGAGTTCCTATATATTAATTCACATATATACATATAGGAACTCTTGCGCCGTGCATTGTACGGGCAGGTAGTATGAGATATAATTTATACAATTTTACTTAATTACGTGCCATTTGGTTCTTTTCATATTTATTACAATTAAGTTTCTGTTCTTTTCATTATGTGCTATGAGCTGATACTAATATTGTATATAGCTCCACGTAAAATTCATTCATTGATTATATTAGATGTAACGTTGTTAGTTTACCATTTAACTGTATTTTTAAATGTATCTCGTCTGTGTTTTTCTATGTATTTCAAACATTATTATGTACGATCTAGTCCGCATATGTATAACGCCGACCAGGCAAAAGGCAGAGGCTCTATGATAGCGTCTTAGATTCGTATGTACCTATTTGTTCGTCTATTCGTTTATTTGTTCGTGTTTCTTAGATTGTGGCGTGGCGTTGCCCGTTGTGTTACGGTTACGGTACCTCCGTCACTCGTGCCCCTACTAGCCTACCACACCCCCCCCCATCAGCCCCCAGCCCCAAGCCACCAATTTTGCCCAAAAACCTTCTAAAACACTACCACCTACACACACTCACACATCGATTATTCATTCCAATTTTTACCTGAAACCCATTTCATGGCGTACCATGCACGAGCTTTTTTTTTTCACGTAACCGTACTATTTTATTTGCTGATTTTTTGAAAAGGAAAACAAAAATATATATAATGTGTAATTTTTGCCACTTAATCTTGCTCCGATGATATGCCCCGATAGCTGGGACTGTTTTACATATAAATTTTTGCTTGTAAAGCTTCATATTTTTTTCAAAATTTCATCAGTATTATAACAATTGCAATTGTTTTTAATAGAGCTAGAACTTTCTAACAGTTACGTAATAAATAACAAGACTAATAACAACATTATTAAATGTAACTACTAAAGATAAACTAACTCAAATTAAAATTTTATTTTTTAAATGACACAGATGATAATTGCATTAAACAATCAAATGATTTTGCGTAATTGTCATGAAGTTCTTGATCAATTTTTATAGATAAAACCCCGACCCAAGATCTTCAAATTTAAAAAAAAAAAAATATATTAAGTCCCATATTATATTATTGAAATTGACGAAGTGATAAAAAATTGACATTATATACATAAATAAATTTCTAAACTTTACGTTTAGTTTAAAATTTTTATTTAAAAAGGAAAAAAAAAAAAAAACGAATTATTCGAAATGTTTGATTTGCTTGATATAAAATTGATAAGTAATCTGAAAATAATTTTACAAGCAAAAAAACTAAATGAACTAAAAGAGAAGATATAAAAAAATGATTACGCATGCATGTAATTCATAATCATAAACATATTTGCTTCTATTTATTTCCTTGCGATTAATTAACAACGGCAACATGTGATTTGTAAAATCGTGATTATGACGGAGGACCTAATCTTGTCCTGTATAATGTATAAACATTTACAAGCAAAAAAGAAAAACTGATATAGAAAAAAATATATTTATTTATATGAAACATATATAAATCAATACACATACTTATATAAATATATATTATATATACTATATTTAGTATATACTAATGTAAAATATAATTAATAATGTGCATTCTTACCGGTCTGGCTAAAATTTCAACGAGCGCCCTACGGCCATTTTATTTTATTTTTTATTTTTTAATATTCCTTCTTTTTAATCTAGCTAGCGGTTGTAACTTTTCATAATTTTATTATTTAATTTTTCTTTTTTGTTTATTTTCTTTTTCAATTAACACACTTATTTAATCTCTTTTATGGTTTGGTTTATATTATATTCTTATTTGTCTTATATTATATTTTAATTTCTGAACAATTAAAATTTTATTTGTTCTTCAACGTATTTATTGTTTTGTTTTAATTTCTCATCCCTTTATTTTGTCACTAAATACATAAAAACACAAACATACACTTATTAAACACTTGCAAGCGCGCGTATCACTGTCCCGTCTATTGCTCAGTACCCTTTCACACACCAAATCCTATCCTATAAAATCCCATCAACTCGATAAGAGGTGCATCTTTAATTATTCAATATAATGTCATGTCCCGTCCATTGACCAAATACCTATTAAACTAAATCTTTTTTTAATATTTTAAAATCAATTAATATATAATTAGCTAAATGTGGTTCAAAATATGTTACCTAGTTCTAAGGTAAAATATTTTTCACCACACTGCGATAATTACGAACTAAATTGATTGATTTTGAATATTAACACCTCTAATTCGAGACACATTACCTCAAATAAAGCACATGGCAGCACAAGATGATATTATAATCCGCTATAAGACGGGATAGCGGATTGTGATACCAAAAAAAAAAAGTCCCTGGGACGTATATACCATCAACAGACTAACCAAACACTTCCATTGACAGAGAATCACTTTATTTTTATAAATAAGTACCTTTCAGATCGGATATTAAGTAATAAGTATACACACGAAACAAATTAGTATATCGAGTATGGCAATGTAAAATAAATAGTAAGCTAGTCGTACTATTACGATACAATACAAATACGATGACCCACCCTCAGAAGTCGATATTTCGACGTGTAACGCACATTGGCCGATAAACCTAGCGTTACGTGCAACATATTTAAAAAAAAAATAAGGAAAATTTTTATATTTTTCGCACGTAACGTTAGGTAAACGGCGCTGAACTATTATTATGTTCAAACAAGCTATACATTAAAGACTCATGCAAAGCCGGACCGAAAACGTAAACGAAAAATACGTATTTTACGCTCAATAAAACGGAATTAGCCGTTAAATATTTCATATTCCATATTCATGTTTAAATGGGTGCGCGACCTATATAGGGTCAATAATAAATAAATACTTTTATATGATTGGTTGAATGGTGGATCTGAAAGAAAAATAATATTAAAAAAAAAACTATTTTCGTTATCGCTTTCGGGTGTTCGTAGGGCAGAGTCTAGCGGGAAAAAAAAATTAATGAATAGTTTGAGTGAATATATTTTAGCTGCGAGGTTGTACATAGAGATATTCGTTTGATCGAATTAGGTAGGAAGTAAAGAAACTTTTGATAAAAGTAACATATTCCTCATTTTTATGAGGAGATGATATTCAGATATGTGCACTGTATTTAATCAATTTAGACTTCTCAAAGATGTGAATGCGTTGATCGCATTGCACCCGAGTATGTCCCAAAATGCAACGAATGATTTCCTTGTTTAACCTTAACCAATAAAATCCCTTCTCGTCGTTGTTTACCAATATTCCTGATTTAATCCTTATCCATTCATTTGAATCATATTTATTTTCATGGTATGATTACTCTTATTTTTAATAAATCATAGGGTTGTTTACTTTAAAAAAAATGAAATGCACAAAATATATAATTATTATATAAATAAATACCGTTTTATGGGTATAATTATAAAGTATAAGAAATATATATTTATTAGAAATGAGAGTAATTTTATAAGTGATATATAATAAAACATAACATATAACTTGAAGAATTCCTCGCCCTGCTCCCGAGTTCGACACGTGTTTTGATTAAAAATAAAACCATGATCGACCTATCGAGAATATAAATAAATTTGTTAAGTAAAAGTGAAGTAAAATGTTGTAATTAAGTAGCCCATCGCTTCGGGCAAAGGAAAGCTTCCCGAGTTACAGTCTGACGAAGCACAAACACTTAGCGGCCCTTCACAGGCGATTTGATCAAGTTTTAAACTCTGGCCTAAATTGAAACTGTAGACTTAATTTTCAAATACAGAACAACGAGCTATTTAAATAAATAATTAAAAAAAAAAAAATGATAATGTTAAATGTCTGTCGGCAATGCTTATTGTTTACCGTACTTATTATAGCTTCTATATACATTACAAGCATATATATTATATATGAACTAGCCATTTGCTATATACTGCTTTGATATTTTAAATTGTAAAGTATAATTATCTATTTATTAATTATTACGTATTACCTATATACATACATACATACATTACATACATGATGTATAATTCGATGAATCTTTGTGTGTTGTGTAGATCTCTCTAGCATAAGTGATTTATTGACTACATATTGGTTACTTTTCTCTATATACTATATATTGTGCGTGTTAAATTTATCCACCAGTATTTACAAGATACAGACAAACGTTAGTACACCACCGTTGCACAATATTATTTGCAAATGCAAGTACTTATTTATTATGAATTCCACAGAATAGATCAATTTCTTGATCTCCAATCATTTTATTATTGTAATAATATATTCTAGTCTAGTCAATGCATCGATGACCTTATAATACTTAAGTAGATATGGACGCTTTTGCGTCAAATTATGTGGATTTATGGTACTAGCATATGCAAATAGATTTTTCATTCATAAATAAATAAATGTAATAGATTTTAGTCGAAAGTTAAGAAAGATAAGTAACGATGGGAAATCGCGCGTAATGTCTGTTAAAACTTTAAAACACCACATTATTTTTCGTATATTCGTACGACAACTACCTATATATAATTGAAAATATTGTTTTCAAAATATTTATGCTGCTTTGCATTCTAAATTTGATGATTGTAATTGTTAAATGCCTTGTTGTTAAAATATTTTGAGGATAATATTAATTATACATAAATATATATATAAATATAAATATAATATAATATAATAATATATATATATATATTAATAATATAA
>NEEE01001164.1:402422-418257 GCA_002278615.1 Pogonus chalceus
TAAATATGAAATAGAGACGCTACTAGAATAGTAAGAAATAAAATCGATTTCGTTGCATTTTTTATATTATTTATAGTTTAAATATTTACAATACAAGACAATATAAATAAGATAAGTGAAGTTTATTAAATTAAGGTTATATTTTTTATATTACTCTTAGGAATATAAACAAAAATTATATATAATTGTAAAAATCGATTATGATCGAAAATTGATACAATAAATAGAATATTTTATAAAAATTTATGTATTCTAGAAGTTATTTTTAATTCTAGAACTATAAAGATAATACTTTTGTTCATTTCTAAAGCTTGTTTTACATTATGAAGAATTTAGAAACTGTTAGTTTATCTTTATTAAATGTTACTTATTATTTAAACTAACAATATGAAAAATTAAATATTTTGAAATACATGTATATATTTTAAATTACAATAAGTTTTTTTCCTAGTTTATGTTTTAAAAGCATTAAAGATTTTTTTTATTGGGCATTTATATGTAAATTGAGCCTTATTCATAGCAGTGTTTTTGTACTTAAGTGGGATTATTTATTTTTATTGAAATATTATATTATATTCAAATAAATGACTTTGCGAACTATTTACGCTTTGAAATTATAACATATGGGGAATATATTATTATAAATAATTGAATATATTGTAATTGACATCGATATTTAGTCTACTAGAACCATCATAGAACTTTGTTGATGTTTTGATAGTAGTGTTTATTAATTGTTTTATATGAACAAAATATTAATGTGATTAAGAAAGACAAAATCTATGATAATGCGATTAATTTTAATAAATTATAGAGTTTATATTAATATTTTCTATGGATAAAAACAATATAATATCAATGAAAAAGCCATGGTTGCCATCTGTGATACATAAAATGGACTAAGTTTTTGTTACGTAGGTAAATGAAGAAGAAAAGGATTGTTAACTGTAGTGGAGTTTGCCTCCCATCAACTGTTTGGAACGTCGCCATTGGATTGCAGTTTTATATACATAAAATACTCAGTGTGTACAAAAAGTGTAAATTAAGATGTATTTATATGATTGTTCAACCTAAGAATGCATTTGAAGAATGATAAATGTTCTAAACAACTTCTATACTAGTCGTAAATGCCCTCCGAAGTTCGTGATGTTTCGAAAACAAATCCATTTACCTAAAAAATGCATTAGCCAGGTAAACTCATTTAAAGAACAGTAATGTACAAATAATTGTGGAAACAATATCAGGAATCTATCGTGCAAGAATTTACAACATAAGTGTATTTAACTGGCAGATTTTACATAAATTCTCAGGATCGTTGTTGTCATCATTGAGTTGACAGTTCCAATTTTCCCACACATCTTCTGCAGTGTTATTTTATTGTTTAACAGATGCATATTTTCATTATGTGACAAGAATTTTAGTGTAAATTTTAAAAACTGCTTTGCTGAGATGTGGCGGTGTTCGTATATTGCAATAGGTTAGGTATCAAGAACTTGAAGTTTTTATGTTATATATGTATATTAATTTCACAAACCATGGAGTGATTCCAAGTGAAATGAAGTGTCTCATCGCTTTTCGTTTCTATTTCACAATAATTATATAAAAATGCTTTATACCAGTTATAACTGACATAAAAATCATGGATAGGGACATACCGAGTGTCCTTACCACACTAGCAGGAGTGGCTAGTCTCACAGACCGTAAGTACTATATAAATATTTCATTCCAAGCCCTTTTTTTATTATAATTATTATGCAACAGTTCTGGCTGAGATGCCACTACCTACCCCGCTACCCCAAGTGCTAAGTAATAAATCGCTGTTATTTCACCCCCGTGTCGCCAAAGAGGCTTTAAAACTTCTAGGTGTCAGGGATGACAAATTAGTTCCGCAGTTAGTTCATTCGCTCGTTCAAACTTCCGCAGATCATATGTAAGTTTTGCTTTTGTTTACATTCGTGAATGACACGTTTATTCATTTGTTTTGAATTGTTTGCAGAGAATTGAAAGATCATTATGCTTCGGCGGATATTAGTATTGATCAGCAAGATACTTTACCTGAATTACTGCGTGCAATTCTTGAAAAAAATCCAAATGTTTTTAACGGTACCGATGGTATGTATTTATTACTAGTGCGATTTTAAAATTTAGTATCACTTTAAACTAATGCATGTTGATATTTTAGTAAATTCACCGCGACCGATGCATTGGAATCATACCGGCCATGGAGTGTATGGTGCCGGGCATGTTTCGCCAGGCACTCGACATACGCCCCAAGGTAGTCCTGCGTCACCTGCATCCGCTAGATTTCCACCACCCGCGCCTACATTAAACCAATCTTCAAATCGTCCTTCCGTTATTACAGAACAACATAAAAACGCTTCCATGCAACTGCAGCAGCATCCTCAGCAACAACACCCGCAACAACAACAACAACATCCCCAACAACAGCAGCAGCAGCATCCCCAACACCAACAGCATCCGCAGCAACAACAACAGCATCCCCAACAACATCTCCAGCAACAGCAACACCAACAACAACACCAGCAACAACAAAATATGCAACAGCAAATGTTTCCGCAACAACAAATGCAACAGCAAATCCAACCGCCGGTGTTTCAGAATCAGCAACAACAGCATCTTATGCAGCAACAGCATTCAGTACAACCCCTAGTAGATCAGCAACATCAGCAGTTGCAGCATCAATCGCTTCAGCAACATCAACCAGTGCAACAGCAACAACCAGTGCCAGCTGTGAATAATTGTAGTGATGTTAATATGTATTTTGCTGAGTGTGCGAAACAAAATAATACTGTAAATACTAGTACATTTAATAATACGGTTTTTTCGACGAACAGTAGTACGGACAGCGGTGTGGACGTAAGTTTTTCAACGCATTGTAATAGTGCAGTGACTGTGGACCCAGAACTTAATGTTGTCAATAAAGATTTACAAGATCAAGTTGTAACATCTACGAATATTCGAGGTATAAACATAATTTCAAATTGTCCCAACTCCAAATTATCCTGTACTATTTAACCTAATCCATAATTTTCCAAGAAGAAAATTGTATTACTAATTTTATCCATTTATTAAAATAAAAACAATCGAAAGTATTACGTAGAAAAATTATTTTAATACAAGTTTCAAATATAGGACCATCACCTGCCCAAGCAAGCGACGCACCTGCGCCCGTTCCAGTTCCATACATCACAGAAACACCATCTTCGGAACCACAAACGGTACCACCAACTGGTTCCAATATGGCAAATAATCAACCTGTGGTTAGATTAGACCGATTATCGGCGGAGGTTAGTTTTAAGTAAAATAAAATGCATACGATAATGCAACATAAAATTAATACAATGTACGAAAAAGATGAAATTTATATTTAAGGAGCGTAAATAATTTTATAAAAATATTAACAATACTTATTTAAAAAAAAAAAAACGGAATATTAAAGAAAAAAAAAATTTCCATACAAATTTTGCACAGAAGCACACTCATACTTTATTGAAGTTACGATAAATAATAATAATAATATTAATGAAATCCTAGATTTTTCGTTCCATTTTGTTAATTTTAATATTTTTATAGAATATTTAATTTAAATTGTCTTTTAAGGATACTCTTTTGATGCAACAGAGTTTAAGAAAATTCGCCGAAAACAGACCAGAAAAAGCGAGTAAACTTGGTATTACGAGTTCTCCCGATAGTAGTTCGGATTCAGATACAGAGTACAAGCCAGAAAAGAAACCGGGACGTTTACGGAAGTCGCAAAAGGACCAGAAAAACTACGTTGAATCAGATGACGATGCAACGTTGGATACATTCACGGCTTTAGCAGGGACGAGAAAACGAAAAAATGCGATGCATAAAGAACCCGAAAAACCTCCAGAAATTATACGTATGCATAAATAATTTTTATTCCTCTAAAGAATGTAAATAATTAATTATTTTTTATAGCAATGGCTAAGCCAAAATTAAGACGTGTAGAACGAAAATTCGTTCCAGTTTTAGAGAAATTATCTATAGAAGAACTTATGGAAACAAATACGTACCACAGGTTCAATCGATCGATTGAAACTGTTTTGGAGAATATGAATGAAGCGCTTATGGCTGATTTAGGTAAAGATATTTTTAAAAATATTTATTTTATTATTACAATTGTGTATTATTATTATAGCTAATGATGACCAGCTAGTTGTCCAACCTGATCTCTTATTAAATCGTGTCCAATTACAAGATCTCTGTACCGAAGCTGCAAAATTAAAAGTACTTGGCGCTATGGAAATGGTTCCAATAGATCGTTTAGTTCGACTACTAAACGTACTTGAGGTTAATGTTCGTGGCGCTGATCGTGTTTCGCTTATTGCTGATCCAGTGAGTAAAATTAATAATATATTGTGAAATATATATTTCATGAAATAATTATTTAAATTCAGGAAGAGAATGAAAACATCACCCAAATGTGGATGGAAACCTGCCTTGATCGCGTTATGGGAGCAGCAGATGCAGCTCTGTGTTCATTATATATTATGACGTCCCCGAATATGCCGAAACGTGCTTATTTAGAAGATGTTATTGATAGAGTGATACTGTTTATTAAATTTCAACTACACAATACCATATTTCCTCATTATGATGCTGTTTATCGTATTGATAATAGCTCTAAAAAGAAAGGTAAAATGCTTTTCAAAATATTCTCATGCAGCGAAACTAATTTTTGCACACATAATTTTAATAAAATTATTTTTTTTTATATAGTTGATGGTCGAAAAAAGAAATCGCATAATGTATCTTCAAGTAAACATGTACCAGTTTTATATAATAAAATCCATGAGCTAGTTAGTTTAGTATCTGAATTGCTAAACATACAAGTTATGACCGATACTACAGTTCTTCATGCTTCGTCCATGGGTGTACCTCCTTTCTTTGCTGAAAATGTCAGTGAGTTACAATTATCATGCTTGAAACTAGTTACAACGGTAAGTTATATATTTATTTAGGATTTGTTTATCAAATAATTAAAACTTAATATTGTAATAGATATTTACCCGCTATGAGAAACATCGAAGGCTCTTATTAGATGATATCTTGGCATCAATTGCAAGATTACCTAGTAGTAAACGTAGTTTACGAACTTACAGGCTAAATAGTGAAGAGCAAATACAAATGTTAACTGCTCTTGTTTTGCAATTAATACAATGTGTTGTCGCGTTACCTGAAAATTTAGCAATTGAGCAAAAAGAACCACCTCCCAATGAAAGTGCACCCAAACAGGTCAGATTAATTTAAATTATAACAAATTTTGATTTATGTTAATTTATTTTTCTTTATTATAAAGATGGACAAAGATATCTTGATTTGTAACAAATATGAAATTGCGACAAAAACTGCTGGTACCTTTTTAACAGTGTTTCTAAATAAGTGTGGTAGCAAAAATGAAGAAATTGATTACCGGCCATTATTTGAAAATTTTGTTCAGGATTTATTAACAACAGTAAATAAACCCGAATGGCCAGCGACGGAACTATTACTAAGTTTACTTGGAACAATGTTAGTGAAAAATTTCTCAAACAAAGGAACTGATATGTCACTTCGTGTAGCATCTTTAGATTATTTAGGAGTTGTTGCGGCTCGTTTAAGAAGGGATACTGTTTTATCCAGATGTAAATTAAATACCATTGATCAAATGATTAAGGATATTAAATCGGAAGAAATGAAAGATAATGAAGCTATGCAAAATAATACTGTTAATGAGGACGACGAGGAAGAAAGGATGAAATTCTTGCAAAGGGTCTTATTAGATTATTTAGCAGTTAATGGGCATAAAGATGAAGCGCATAAATATGCTCGGCATTTTTATATTGCTCAATGGTATAAAGATGCTACACTTGAGAAAACACGGATTGCCTCTGGTGAAAAGAATAATAAAAAGAATAATTCAGAAAAAAATCACCGTAATAGAAAATCCAATAGTAAACGTACGTACTTTAAATTACACAATTTAATCAAATATAATGAATTTATAATTTTTATAGGTGATAGCGATATTGAAGAATTATCAGATGAAGATGATTCTTTAAGCAAAATCCGTAAAAATTCCGATCAAAATAATCAACAAGAATTATTTAAAATTATCGATGAACGCAAAAAATTTTATATTAGTAAAATTAGGCCGTTTCAGGAAACTATTTCCTCAGGGAATCGCATACAAGTTCTTCAAACTTATATTGATTATAATAGTGCTGAATTAATTTCGCAATACTTGGCTTCCAAAAGATCTTTTTCTCAAAGTTTTGATGGATATTTGCGAACTGTAAGTTAAATAAATTTTATTTAATAAGAATTTTATAATAAATATTTTTTTCATTTAGATTTTACTTGTGTTAAGAGAAAATTCAATCGCAATAAGAACGAAAGCAATGAAGTGCCTAACAATGATTGTCGAAGCAGACCCATCCGTTTTGGGTAAAAGCGATATGCAAATTGGTGTCAATCATTCTTTTTTGGATCATTCAACCTCTGTCCGAGAAGCAGCCGTCGATTTGGTTGGTAAATTCGTTTTAAGCAGACCGGAGTTGATTGATAAATATTACGATATGTTATCTGCTAGAATATTAGTAAGTATACTTCTTTTAAATTTATTTAATTTACGTATCTATCATAAATATTTATTTATAACTTTATTTATAGGATACTGGTGTAAGTGTACGTAAACGTGTTATTAAAATTTTGAAAGATATTTGTATGGAATGCCCCGAATTCCCAAAAATTCCTGAAATATGCGTAAAAATGATTCGAAGAGTGAATGACGAGGAAGGTATACGTAAATTGGTTATGGAAGTTTTCCAGAATATGTGGTTTACCCCAACCCCTGAAAGACCTTCTTTAGATAAAGCTGCCTTACTTAGAAAAGTTATGAACATCACGGATGTTGTTGCATCATCTCGAGATATCGGTTTAGAATGGTTTGAACAGCTACTTATAAGTGTAAGTTACTTTATTTTACTTATAAATTAAAATGTTTTATAAAAATAAAAAATTATTTACAGTTGTTCAAACCAAAAGAGGATAAGGATGATTCAACCAAAGTTCACGCGGAACCACCAAAAGCTCTATTAATTGCTTGCAGACAAATCGTTGATTGCTTAATCGAAAATGTGTTACGTTTAGAAGAATCTGGCATGAATGTCGAAGATCAAGGCGGTTGTTCGGAACGTCTAGTTGCCTGCTTAACTACATTAAATTTATTCGCTAAAATAAGACCGCAATTACTGGTGAAACATGCCAGCACATTACAGCCTTATCTAAGTTTAAAATGCCAAACCAAAGGCGATTATATTATAATAAGCAGCGTGGCCCGTACCTTAGAGCTTGTTGTTCCATTGATGGAACATCCCAGTGAAACCTTTTTGGCCCAGCTCGAAGAGGATTCAATCAAATTGATCATACAACATGATCGTACCGTGATATCTAGTTGCCTTTCGTGTTTGGGTTCAATTGTAAATAATGTCACAAGAAATTTTAAGTTAATTAGAGACTGTTTTAAACAGTATTATGGAAACGTTATTAAATATAAAGATTGTTTGGAAAAAGACACAGATTATTGTAAAAATATTGTGATTAATTGCAGACCAGCTTTTAGAAGAGCACTATTTATTGTTGGACTTTTATTAAGGCACTTTGATTTTACTGAAAAAGAAGTTTATGGTGATTTACCGGTAAGATAATTTCATTTATATCTTTAAAAAAATAATTTAATATATCATTAAAAATTCTATAATTTTATAACAAATAATATTTATTATTCTAGTCGGATATAAAGGATCAAGTTTTCCATGCCTTATTATATTTCTTACGCCAAGAAGATGAAGATATACAAAATAATACATTAAAAGCAATTGGTTTTATATGTATCCGGCATTATGAATTTATGTTAGAAGATGAGCTAAAGAAATTCTACCACAAGATGTTAACCGGAGATGATGCACCCTTAAAAATGAAATCAGAAGTTCTTATGAATATTGAAATGTATCTTCTTGAAGAGGAAAATCGTATGATAAAATTGGATCAAGAATGTATGTTACTTATTTTTTTTTTTGTAATTATATTTTCATATTAATTAATTAACTTTATATATAGGGTCTAAACGTTGCAAAGAAGAAAATCTAAAAGAAATGGGTGATGTTTCGTCGGGTATGGCCAGTACAATTATACAGTTATATTTGAAAGAAATTCTAACATCTTATTTACATCCGGATATTCTTGTAAGACATGCTGCTCTTAAAGTTATTCAGTTAATTCTTCAACAAGGTTTAGTGCATCCTGTTCAGGTAACTATATTTATTTTAATTAAATATTACAAATTATAAAAAATAATGTTTGTTGTCAGATTGTTCCTTATCTAATTTGTATGAGCACGGACACCGAGAAAATGGTATCACACAGCGCAGATAAACAATTAGCCGAAATTGAGAAGAAATATCCAGGTTTTATTCATACGAAATCTCAGCTCGGAGTTCGTCTATCGTATCAGCTCCAAACAATTTTACAATCTGCTGAAATAGTACGTGGTTCACGTATTAGGGAACAAGGAGAATATCCAACTGCATTAAACGGATATTTATATTCGTTATTAAGAGGTTCTAGGCAGCAAAGAAGAGCTCTTGCTTTAAATATGCTTAAACAGTTCGACGAACAAGTGGTAAATTATAAATTATTTCTGATAATTTAATCAGATATTAAATTTTTATGTTTGTTTTTCAGCGCACAAGTTTGTCGTATATGTTGTACCTGGCAGATAATCTTGCATATTTTCCTTACATTGTTCAGGATGAACCACTTTTCATTGTGCATCACATAGATATTATGATTTCTGTTTCTGGAACCAATTTACTGCAAGCTTTCAGAGAGGTATTTATTATTTCTTCTTTCATGTAGATTTTTTATTAGTAATATAGCTTTTTGCATGAATGAGTAACTAACAATAGAGTGATGAAATAATAAAATTAAAATTTAAGAAAATATTACTCTATTGATTAGAAATTATTGTTTTTGGTTATGGATTTAATTTAATTGATGTTGTTATGGAAGTCGCTAAATGGTACTAATGCTGCTCGCGATGGTATTGTTTGTTTGTCGTTGCTTTTAAAGCATGATTTGGTTTACTTTTATCACGCACTGTTTGGATATTTAACTGGCATGTAACACGATGCACAATAATGTTTTGATTGTTAAGTGTGAAATGTTTTAATGTAAATGTACGCATAGTTAAGTAATATTTAGTGAATTCGAAGAACAACTATAAGAAATGATTTCAAAAATTAAATGTGTGTTTTGAATTGAATGTTGGCAAAAGTAGAAAGTAGATATTTGAAGGAAATTTTCGAATGTTTTCCCTCATTTAATAAAAAATGGAATGTTCTTAAATTTGAACACCTAGGTGCATGTTTACTTGGAATCATGGATATATAACGAATTGGAAACGTTTCTGCTAGTTGTAATATTGATGGTGCTTTGTATACATATTCCGTATTGTGAATAAATCGAGAGCAACTAGATTAAGCATTTTAGTGGTGAATTAGTAATGCACCTAATTAAGATGAGTATGGTTTTTGAAACCAGGAAGTACCTTTCTATATTTATAATTATTTATTTGTGAATTATAGGGATTAATCATAACTGAAAGTGAAGCAGAAAAGCAACAGCAACTTGCTAATTCTTATGATCCAAATAACCCTCAGCAACTTCAACCAATAATTGTGTCTGCTCTTGATGAAGATGACGAAGATGAAGAGGCTTTAGTAGCTCGTTTACCAAATAACACTTCTGATCTTCAAGGTTGTATCACAGCAGCTCAAGGGTGCTTACTTCTCCTAGTTTTAAAGCAACATTTGAAAGATATTTACGGTCTAAGTGATGGGTAAGCATTATAACTAATACGATAAATAATAAATTATCTTCATTATTATTTTTATTATAGAAAAATTTCTCAATATTCTCCATCAGAAGTAGCTAAAGTTTATGAGAAAACAGCAACTAGACGAAGTAACACCCATTTTAATCCAAAGGCTACTTTGAATAGGTTGAAACAGGGAGCACCGCCAGAAATCTTAGATATAGAAGGCAGAAAAGATCTGATTGCCCAATATTTAGATGTAAATATTTATTAAATTTCAAAGTATTTACAGTAATTAATTATTTTTTTTTTTTTTTCAGTTCAAGCAGCTGATGTTGAAACTTGACCCAGATGATCCAGATGATGAAGACAACGCAGTTGTACAAAAGAATAGTGCTAATGCGGGACAGGGTGCTATGACTGGAATGAATATGGAAATTCCACCATCCGGGCATGGATCAGTTTCTGGTCCTGGTCCTGGACCTGGTCCTGGAATGGTTACCAATCCAACAGCTACCGGATCTGTTTTTAATGAAACGGATCCGCAAATAGTATCAGGATATAAAGTAAATAATTTTTAATTCTATATTTTATTTAAATTAATTTAAAAAAAAATTAATTATGACATTCGAAAATTTTTATACTGATATAATAAAAAATATGTATTTTTTTTTTGTTATTTAGGACACACCCCAGAAAGTGCCGAAATTGGTGATCAACCGACGATCAAATGCCGATGGTAGAAGTTCAGCGCGCAGCTCACACAAAACGCCTGACAAAGCAAAGAAACACCGCCACAAAAAAAAGCGAAAAAAGTTTGTGAGTTCCTCTGGAGAGGACAGTGAGAACGATTACAGTGATCCGGATTATTTGGCCTAAGTGTAGTGCGCGCTACATATACGCAATTTGTACAGAAATACAGACAGTGACTAATGGATACAAAAATTACTAAATCGAGTTTTTATAAAAGAAGCACAACTAGAATGAACAGTTTATAATATTTAATTGATAAGTATTCATTTAATTAAAAATCTAAATAGTTCAAATACCTAAAAAATCTGGGATATTCAGAAATCCTGCTGTACAAATGAAAATCGTTTTTAAATGAAGCCAGTGTTATATTATTGATTAAATTAATTGTAATACGGGTTTCATTTGATATTTGTATTGTTCATCGCATATGACAAAATGTCGATATATTTATTAATTTGATTAAATTTCTATTGTTTAAAAAAATTTATCGAGATCTTTGTATGAATCAACAAATATTTAGTTAATAATTAAATATTTTTTTAATATTAAATTTTATTCCATATGTAATTTGTATATTTAGAACAGATCTTATTATTAATTGTATTCGTAATTGAGAATATGAATTAATTAAATAGGCTATTATTAATTGGGTTCCTAAAAAAAAGATGAACATAAACACTAGAGACCTGTTTTTTATTTGAGTATTTTCTTACAATCCGGATAAGGATTTTAGATTTATTGAGAAAGCAACGTATAAATATTTATTTGAATAATATTGTTTATATTGTTCGATTCAAATTTTAATTCCAGAGTTATAAGACGTATATATATCTTTATATATATATTTGATAAGTAAGTATATTTTCCCATCAGATTCGAATTTCCAGCGCATGTTTTCATTCAATAAATCTAATTTTGGTTTTTTTTAAATCAAATTTGGATTCCAAAAATAATTTTTGTATCACATTTAAGCTATTTTGAACTATACAAAATAAAACTGAATCAGTTCTTAAGTCATGTTCAATTTCTTAATCGAAAAATGGATTATTATAAGATTTTAATTTTTTAGTTAAAAGTTTTATTTCATTTTAAGATTTGATTTTGTGTATTGTACAAGTCAAATTTGGAATCCGGATTAACAAATAATTTAATTTTTGAGATTTTATTAAAAAATATCCGAAACAAATTTGAATTCTATAGTAAACAAGAGAAAAACGTATAAATATTTATTTAAATCTGTGTATTTTTTTTTTCGATTCGAATTTGTGTATTTCGGTTTCTGAAAACAGATGAACATATTGTTGAATAATAAATAAATTTTAAAACCGGTGAGAGGTACATAATCAATTATACGTGTTTAAAATATATGTTTATAAGGATTTTTTTATTTATTAATTATGTTTTTTGTATGTAAAAGATATCGTGAACTATCTACAACATTGTATATGTTTAGTTCTGTTTCAAATACAGAATAAGGAATTTTCTTTGTATTATAATGTTTTAAGAAAATGTTATTTTTATACGATATTACAGAAATAAGCAATGTGTGTTTAATTATTGTGTGACCATTGTAATTTAAAATCAACCAAACTTAATTTCTTCTAGTTGATAATTTCATTACAATTAGTTTGTAATACACTGTCATGTGCTAGCGAACAATAATAATTTTCATTTTTCAAACATGAATCTGCGTTTTATTTAAACAAATATATCATCCTATTGGCACAAAAAAATGTAAGTATTTTAAAGAAAAGCATTTTTAAATATATATTTTTAATACTGCACTAACAAACACGAGCTACAAAGTCTATAAATTTTAAACATTTTCAAAATCACTTATTATCTATAATTCTATATTTAAATTTAATAAAATTTAGTTACTTTTCAAAAGAATAAAGGTTCAGATAATAAAAATTTCATAAAATAATAACAGTAGATGACTTAAGAATAAAGTAATTCATTTCGGTTACCTTGATGATACACATTTTTGACTGTTAATTAAAGTATACATTTGTAAGTACGATTAAAATGAATTAAAATAATATATACTGTACATTATTTCTAGATTGTGAGTGCAATGTTGAAATTATAAATTTAAAAATGAAAATGCGATATAAAATATTTTGATATATTTGGAAAATAAACGCAGACATGTTTAAATTATTATTTATCTTTTATTTGTATGCTTTTTTGGTTTAAAATATAAACTGAATCTACAAAGAAATAAGGTAACAGCGATTTTTGCTAATTACGAAAGGTTTTTTTTTTAATAATATCTCAAGAATACAGATATATATTAACTTTGCTGTAATAAATATGTAAGTATCAAAAATTTTACAAACAAATTTGTAAATTAAGTTGCGCGCTTATTTTATTTGTATTTTTTTTTTTTACAATTTTGCAATGATACTATAGTTAGCATTTTTATTGGTTTTTTGCCAAGTTTGCCAAAAATACAGCTATTTTTGCGCACTTCCCGTGTTTTAGTTGATTGCGAATATCTCAGGAAATAATCATTACATTTTCTATTTATTTCCGCATTAGAAGATATATGTTTAAAATAAACTATTTTTGCCAATAGACTTAAATCTAGCTTTTTTTTTTACTGATTTTCAACATTTGAGATTTTTGCAGGAATCTTCAAATCGTAAAATTTTGAATATATTGATTTCTTTCGATTTTCTTGAAAACTAAGACAGATATTTAAATGTGCTGTTGGGTATTGTATTCACCGTAAAATTCTTTCTCATTTCATTTATGGTACAGGCTATCTTAAGGGATAAAATACAAGTAAAAGTTTTATTTTTAATATTTTTTGAGGAATAGCTTGAAAGCAAACTAATTTCCTAATCGATCTACAAAAAAAAAAATTACATGATTTTTTACATATTTTAATTTTATTAAAAGTACAGGAAGTTAAAAAAATTATATATCTGTCTGGAAAACGGGATTCAGCCTAAATTTCCAATATTTTACATATAAACAAATTCAAATTTTCTAGCTAGTTTCCCTTAGCTTGAACCAAATTTCATAAAAAATACTATTAAGTAAATTAATATAGTATCAATTTTGTCTCTAATTTTGATATACTTTGTCGCTTAAAATGTAATTATTTACATAATATTTAAATTTAAATAAGTTCACGCTAAAGAAAGTTAAAATATAATGAAAATTTTGTAAAATAACAAGTAGTACAATCAAAATTGAATAAGCAATATTATCGAATTTTTAGAAAAGTAATAAAAAAAATAAGCAGGAAATGAGCGCGACTCATAAAGTTACTCAATTTAAATTCTGTTTATAATGAATTTACATGTATAGTGCAGATTTTCATAAAAATTATAAGATTATTTAGCTATTTTAAATATTTTTCAACATTATTTTGATTTATTGAAATAACTTCGCGAAATAATTGTACAATTATGCTGAAACTTTGGAAATATAGGTTCATAATGTTCATTTTAGTTTTTTGTGAAAATCTCTCGAAATAATTGTGCTATTAAGCTGAAACTTTGGAAATACACGATTTATAAGCCATTAATCCATTTATTGTTAGCTATTCTCAATATTTTTGTTTTTTATTAAACTATTTTATATATAATTCATGCTACCTTATGAGGAAAAATACAAATAAATGCCTTTTTTCATATAATTCGGGGAGTAGTTTGAAAGCAAAGTAATTTAAATCCATCTGAAATTTTTCTTGTAAATGCTCATTAATTTTAACTTTAATAAAACAATACCAGATGTAAAAATTAATTGACGTATACGCCTGCAAAATGGCGTTATTTAAATAGCTGTATTTTGCGCCCGGGAGACTACTTCTGAAACCCTTTACATTATGACGAAAAATATTTTGTAAATTTTTATTTTTTAGATAATTTTTCTCAGCATAAATTAAGTTTAGAAAAAAAAAAAAATGTTATATAATTAAAAATAATATATTTTTTCAAATGTATTCTTTCTTATATAAATTTTGTGGCTAATAAAGTATTTATTCAAATATTATTAACCTTGTATTGGGTTCATACTAAGGAAAAAATAATTAAAAAATAAATTATTAAAACTAAAACTTCTATACCAAAAATTGACTGCGCACTTTTACCCGGCGACTTAAAAGACGATTTTGTATTGCAAATGAAAATTAATACACAAAATATAATAAATTTTGAAAATAAACTACAAAAATACAATATTTTAATAAAAGTCCAAATTAATTTTCCCAGCTAAAGGTTTTTTTTGGTAAAAATAGCTGGATTTTTAGCGATGTGCAACATTTAAGTTTTTGTAAAATTTAAAGAGTTTTTTGCGAATATTTCGTAAAATAATTGTGCTATTAGCCTGAAACTTTAGAAATAAACGTTCCATAATATTCATAGTAGAATCCAGCCCTCGAAATAATTTCCCAAAAATAGGCCATTATTATAGTCCAGTGATTTTTTGCGATTTTCAACATTTTAGTTTTTTGCGAATATCTCGCGAAATAATTGTGCTATTAGGCTGAAACTTTGGAAATATACGTTTCATAATATTCCTAATAGAATCCCGGCCTCGAAAAAATTTCCCAAAAATAGGCCATTTTTGAGAAAAATCGCTGGACTATAGTCCAGTGATTTTTAGCGATTTTCAACATTTTAGTTTTCTGCGAATATCTCGCGAAATAATTGTGCTATTAAGCTGAAACTATGTATTACACGTTTCATAATGTTCCTTATCGATTTATTTTTAGTGACTAACAAAATTTTAGTTTTTTTTTAATCTTTTATTTAAAAGTCATGCTTCTCAAGAAGGAAATTACAAATAAATCGCTGGAAGAAGGAAATTACAAATAAATGCCTTATTTTTAAAATGATTCTGGTAGTAGTTTAAAGACAAAGTAAAAACACTATCCATCCAAAACTTTTTTTATAGTTTTATACGTATTTAAAATTTATTAAAACTATACGAGAAGTAAAAAATACTGGACGTATCTGTCTGAACAATAACGTTATTCGAATAGCTATTTTTCACATGGGGGAGCCTAAATTTAAAATTATTTACATCCTAACAAAAAAATAAACAATATTTTGAATTATTTATTTAATTGTTCTCAGTATAAACTTATTTTCAAAAATATTGTTGTTTTTTTAATATAAAAATATTATTATATTTATAAATTTTTTGTACTTTTTAAGATTTTAT
>NEEE01001067.1:33008-56840 GCA_002278615.1 Pogonus chalceus
TATATAAGGCTTTATTTTAAATTTTAAATTACAGCGAAATACAAAAACATATACAATTGTCCGAAAAAAAATTATATTTAAAATTTAAATATAAAAATTTATACATTTATGTATGTTGAGGTTGGGAACACTGACTTTCAAATTTTAAATGTACCTATTGGAAATTTTATGAATTTTTATTATTAAATAAATGTTGCCAAATTATGAATATTAAATTTTTTTTATTGTTGTTTATTATTCAATGTTACCAATATTAAAATAAATTTTTAATATTCATGTATTTCGATGAATAATAAAAATAAGAAGTACACGTGTAATGACTTTAAATAATTGTATAATTATTAAAATATTATTGCCAACTTAAAATATACTATTAATATGTTAAACTAACAAAAGAAGAGTTACCAATAAAACAGCTGTTAATATAAAAAGCACAGTTGTACCTTTCTATATTCAATGTTGCCAACTTTAAAAGTACTGTTACCTTGTACCTAAGTAACTTTCAAATTATGCATAAATTTAATTTTATGACTATATATATTTTATTTCGTTAATAACAAATGAATTTGTATAAAAAACAAAAGAAAGATGTTAAAAACAATGAATGTATGAAAAGTAGACACAGAGTCTGTAAGAAGAGACAACAAAATATATTTTATGATACTATTCTATCCATCAAAGCATCTCTTTTTCCTAAAGGCTTACGGCATTCAGTTCTTAGTTCTTATTCTTAGCTGACGATGAGATTGCACCGTTAGTCTTGGCGTGTTGGGAGGAGTCAACATTAAGCATGCCCCGGCCAACCAGAGGTCGTCAAACTTTCTTGCATTAGATATATATGTGTGACGTTATACGTCTTTCATTTTACGCGTGTTTTTTCTCTTGTACAAGAAATTGTAAGTCTTAACTGTGAAATAGAATTCTAGCATTACTTCAGATTTACTTGTTAATAATAAATTAATTTTTTCTTGTCTAAAAATCATTTAATTTACGATATTAGTAAAAACTGAAGGTTACACTTTATTATTTTATATAATAACATGTTTACCAGATACTTATAATGATTTATATTTTGTTGGCAACACTTTACGTACCAATTTTAGTTACACTGTTGGTAAAAACGACAATTTTATATTAAAATATTACTTGTTGATACAATATCTTAACAATATAAGCACATTTTACGTTTATAAGTTGGTAATATTGCTAATTTGACAGTTTTAGAATATGTATATGCTTGCTGACAAGAAAAATCTCTTAGTTTTGTAATATTTTAAGTAATATTTATCAAAATCGACGGAGGGCTCTAAAATTGAAATATCTGAGTATTTTCGAAACTATTGAAGTTAATTAAAGCATTTAATGTCAAACTAAGAAAAGTTAATTATAAAATAATACTGGAAACCAATTAAAAGGTAAAACACCATCTAAAAAGTAGCATCTGAAAATATTTTCGTGTTCCAGTTTCAAAATGATTGCATAATTTCTATTTTGAAAACAATAGCAGTGAACTATGAGATTGAAATCTTATAATAAAGCATTGTTTCATATCGAGTAAAAATATTTCTTCTTTATAAAAGAAATGATGAAATAACGTTTCTTTTTTCCTGTTTATTAATTTTTTTTTGCGTTAAAACTGCACTTTTCCCGTTGTATTTTACATAATTACTAATTGATTTCTATTTGCAGAGATTGTAATTAATATTGTTACGTAATGTATTCTATATTTGTAAGTTTATATTAGGAATTTTGATTGAAATATATTTCAGAATATTTTATGAATATTAATTATTAGGTTATCGTATGATTTAAAACAAATGATATTTAGCTAACTGTCAGACTTGCAGTGTTGCAAACTTAATACTATAATATAATATAAATATATTCGTCTCCCAAAGATAATATAAGTATTAATTTCTTTAAGAAATGTATTCTAGGACTTAAATGCACTGTGTACTTTCAGATATTGTGAATTGTTTTAAGAAAAATTTTGTGCTTTCTTTAAAACACTTGTAATATTTATTTTAGAAGAAATTTCTTTATTTATTTATAAGAAACTTGTATTTCCTTTATGACAATTCTTTTTATAGATATGTTTAAGAAAATTTTTCAAAGTTAAGTACATTGTCTCCAATTATAAAAATTAAAATTATGTATTGTTAATATCTTGAATTATATATGTAACATCTGATAGGGGTTGTTGAAGGTTGTTAAGAGAATCCAGAAACAATAAATTCTATTTAAATATATTAAATATTTTCAAATGAGATAACATATTCAAAGCTGTTAAACATTCAGAGCTACAACAATTTAAAAAAAAAATACACTTTATAGGGGTTGTTTAATTGTTAAATTAGATTTGCATCAAACTGTCTAAATACAAATTGCTAATAGTACCTTACAGGTGTATAAGATTTAAAAAGAATATTTTATAGGGGTTGTTAAATTATTAAATTAAATTAAAATTGAACTGTCTAGATATAGAATTGCAAATAGCACCTTACAGGTGTAAAAAAATTAAAATAAATATTTTATAGGGGTTGTTAAATTATCAAATTTAATTTAAATTAAACTGTCTAAGTACAGAATTGCTAACGGCAACTTCTAGATGTATAAAATTAAAAATAAATATTTATAGGGGTTGTTAAATTGTTAAATTAAATTTAAATCAAACTATCTTAATACGGAATTGCTAAAGGTACCTTACAGGTGTATCAAATTAAAAAGAAATATTTTATAGGGGTTGTTTAATTGTTAAATTACATTTAAATTAAAGTGTCTAAATACAGATTTGCCAGCAGCATCATACAGGTGTATAAAATTTAAAATAAACATTTTATAGAGGTTGTTAAATTATTAATTTTCATTTAAAACAAACTATCTAAATACAGAATTGTTAACAGTACCTTGCAGGTGTATAAAATTTAAAAGATAAATATTATAAGGGTTGTTAATACATAAATAAATAACAATGTTACCAACTATCCTAAAAATAAAATTCTACAATATATAAACATTTAAGAATCGTATCTTGCTATTAATGATTTTATATATCAAATCAAAAAAACTTAATGTATATAAACATCTTTTTAGAACATTGTCACTTTATTAATTAATAGTCCATCCAACAAAAACACTCAATAAAAATTAAATACAACAAAAACATTTCAATATTAATAATTTATTTCGTAAACGCTAAAGTAATTATACATTTTGAACTGTACGATTACCTTGGACTTACAAAATTATTGTACTTTAATATTTTTATAAATGTATATACATACATATATGTACACGAGTAGATTTTATGATCACGCAACACAAAATAATCATTTTCTGTATAATATAAATGTTAAATTATTCTATTGCGCATGCGTCCATGGATAATGTGATGACAACGCGAAATAGAACGAAAAATAAACAAACGACATGAAAGTTTATGGTTTTATAATGTTGTTGATGCACTTTTGTTTTACTTATTACAATTAAATTAAATAATTTGACAGTTCTAACTTGATTATTGAAATAAACAAATGAAATATATTATATTAATGAATATTAATGGAAAAAAAAAATTAAAAAACAAATGATTTTTTTCAATTTACGTAATGAATTGAATATTTAACACGATACAATGACATGCATTAAATTTTATGTATATATTTGCACAATATATACACTTCCTAGATTTACAAGTATAATGACAGCTATAAAAGAATTGCAGCAAGCTATGGACATCATGTTTAATCTTCATTGCACATGTCTGTACAAGTTCTGTGTTATTCTTGTACGTGTTGAACATATGACACAACATATGTGGTATATTTTTACGATGAATTATTATATAATATCTAGGAAATTGAAAATAATTGCGTTTTTATTTAAGATATTTGTTTTATTTCTAATTATAAAAACAAAATTAAATATTACTTAAAAACCTGTCATTTCAATATCAATTTTCTCATTAAATTGATACGAAAATTGTTAAATAAATTGCATTTTCTTGTTGTATAAGTTTTCCTATCATTCGACGTAGTTTTAATTTATAAAATTAATTTTAACAGAACATTTCACTTAACAAACATTGATTAGATATTTTTGTACTTAAATTACAGGAATTATAATAATAAATTTTATATAAGTATTTCGGAAAATATGAACATGTAATTTTTTTTTTATCAAGGAATAAATATGTCACTTTCAAGGATATTTTATTATAAATTATAGATTATAGATTATATAAATATATGTTTAACAGATTTTATATTTGAATTTTGTAAAATCATGCAAAAAAATTATTATATCTAAATTTAAATAAAAGTTGGCAATAATGTATTGAACTAACAGAAATAATTTAAAATAAATAGTGAATCTTGGTTGGTAACATTGTAAATTTGACAGTATTAATAAATATTTAATATATTTTATGAGTTTACAGTTGGTAATACTGCTAAATGACGTTCAAAACAATTAAAAACAACTTTTTACATGATTTAAATTTAGTGATTTCAATGCTACGTTAAGAAACATTCCAAAAAACTATTAAAAATATATTTCCTCTTACGCAAACTAAATATCAAATATAATTCGTATGTTTATTAATATAATATTCGAAAATGGAAATAAAAACGATTACTTCACAACGGATACGACAATTATTGAAATTTAAGCTAATCAATTTTATTTAAGTTTAAAAATAAACCAGATAACCGGTTTTTTTAATATTATTTTTAAAATAAAATACGTNTAAAATCATATTTGTTTAGTTGGCAGTACTTGTGGTTTTAAAGTTAATTATATATTATAATAAAATTTTATTTAAAAGATGTTTCCATATAAAATGTATATTATACAGTTGGAGACCCTGTTTTTTTAAAGTTAAATGTATATCTATGTATAGAAATAGTTGGCAACATTATTTTTTTATATTTTCGTATCAATACTCATTAATTTAAAAACTTATTTATTTATAAAAATTACACATTAAGTAACTCATAACTTATTATTTAAGATTATGTATATTTGTTGTTGGCAACATTGTTTTTTGTGATAGTATTGGCAATATTTCAATGCATTGTTATTATTTATTATATAATAGTTGGTAACAGTGTAATTTAAACAATTTAATTTATAAAAAAAAACATTAAATAATTAATACAATTAAAAATATAATACATTTAACAAAAATTAAATTATATTTATATAATAAAATCATTGAAATGTAAAAAATAAATTTAATACATAACATAAAATACTCATTTATTTCATTATTCAACTTTTTCTTTAAAATCATAAGTTGCTTAGATACTGATTCTATATATACTTGCGTTCAAAACCCGTGACCAATTATTACTTAGTTATATTTATACATTAATAATGAAATGAAGTCAGTGACGGCGTAACCGGGGCATTATCGGACACCGGAAGTGAAATGAACTACTGTTGTTGGTTGTTAAATTAACACGGAACACGCCAAAACATAATTGTATTAATTAAAACATTTTAAATGCATTGATTATTATGTTTAATTATTAAAATGATTTACGGGTGTTATATTTCATTTTTTAAATTGTTAATTAAAGTATTTTTAATATTTTTCGTTTATTATCGCGTTTATAGGTTAATGAACGAATCCTAAACTGTCAAACACCAATTTCGCCAACTTTAAACATTTGTTTTTAGCGTATTGCATTTGTTTATTTACTGTCAAAAAACATACATTATGAAAATCACGTAGGCCATTGCATTACCGCGGTAAATCCAAAAATAAAAAACAAAAACACGTCTTTATTGGACAGGAAATCAAGCCCTGTGGTTCATGAGAAACATTTAAAATTCGAAATTTTCAAACCGGCTCTACAAGTCTTGAAATAATGTTGATAAAAATGCACTGATACGAAATAATGTTATATATAAATGAATTTCGATGGATGTGGACTTTTTTATTTGTTCAGGACCGTATCCGGGCTTTTTTTCGTTATTTAAATTTTTTGATTGTATTTGCATAATTGCTTATACTTGGTAATTGTAATTATTTTGCGTAATTGTGGGAAATGTCTTTAAATTTATTTATATTGTTGTCTTCATTTTTTTTAACTTTATTAATAAAGGCAGGGTTCACTGCCTACTATAATGTATATATTATTTGAAACAAAAGTATATATTTCATTTGTTTTTCATTAAGTGAATATTATTTTATGAATTTACTTAGATAGCCGTGAAAAAACAAAATAATGTTTAATTTAAACTGTCAAACTTCTATAAATTTTGTTTAAATAGTATAAAATATGCATTTCATATTAATTTACACATATCCTTGGATGGCTACGAAAAAACAAAAATATACGTTTTATAAATTAATCAATTGTTTTTATTTAAACTGTCAAATTATTATAAAATTATTGTATATTGAATTTATATTAAACATTATCATATTTATTAGTTTCCCATGACGAAAAAATATAATTTTAAATGGTTATAAAAAACAAAAACTGTCTTTTCGCTATATTCTCAGAAAGCTTTGAAAAAACAATTTATTTGTTTCCAAAATGGATGCTTAATAAAATTAACTGTCAAATATTTATTTTAAACATAAAAAAATGCATTTTCTGTTAAAATAAACATAAAATAATTATGGATATAACTTATAATTTCTAATCCACTATATTTATTCCTGCTATCGCGATGCGTTTACTGCCTTGTAATTTACAAAGCAGGTATTTGTAGATTTTTTTTATTTGTCGTCTTTGAGCTGCATAAGACAAACGACCTTGCAAGCGACCTTACATGCATTGAGTGTACCTTTACCTGTATATTTTATGTACACTCACTGGAATAATTTTATTATTTATTTATAAAAATAGATTATTAGTGAAAGGTGAACTATTTTTTTATTGTATTGTGAATATTATTAAAGTTAGTCATGTTTTGTTTGAATAAAATAGGTAATAGGCGCTCAACAATATCTTGTGAAACCGACGTCAGCGGACGTAAATGACAATGTACTGTCGGAGCAAGTTATTTCCGGTTCCGTTCTCACGGAGGAACTCATTAGAAGTGCCGGACAGCCATTGGATGCTGCCTTGCGCTCGTTTGATCATTATTCCCGGACGCTTGGCGTCGATCCCAATTCTCCTGGATTCAGGTATTATTTTTATTTATTTATTTCAGGACCCCCCCCCTATTTTCTTAAATTAAATTACCTCCATTTACGCGGTTTCAAATGTAAATAATAAATAAACAAAATAAAATACAAAAATCTACATTACTGTTAGTATTTAAATAAAATTTAATAAGAAATATTAAACGTGTAACAGTTAAGCCAACAGTAAATAAATAAAAATCCACTGATACCAACATATGAACTGTTGCAGACTGGTGACGGATGGTCAACTGCCGTTACGTCAATGCTTGCACCCAGAAACATGTAATAAGGACATCGAGTTGCCAGAATATTATTGCACATTCCATGACTTAAGGAAAGAACTCGCGAGGTTTCTTGGAGGCGGCAAGTTAGATGAACCTGTACAAAACATCAAAGAAATGCTTGCATGTATCCTTTTTTTTCGTTTTTATTTTGTTTAGCACACTGGAATTCGACTTTTTTAAGGTTAGGTAGCTATGTTTTTCGCAATATACGGTATGTTGTTTTAAACATTTTCTATTTAGTTAGCAACACTTTAACTTTATTCATTTAATAAATAATATCTACAGATTGGCAACATTGCATTACTAATGGAATTTTTTATATTATTTATTGTTTTTGAACGTGATAACTCATAATAATTTTTTTTTATATAAACAAAACATATTTATTCAATTTAAAGCGTAAATAACTTTAAAATTTAAAAACAATTTTATTTACTTCAACTTTAATATTTACATTTGTATATTTCGGTTGGTAACATTTTAATCACCAATATAAAAACGGTTTTTTAATCAAAAATGTCCCTAAAAGTTTAATTTATACTTTAAGATTGGGAACACTGCGATATTGATAAAATTTTCTAAATAAAATTTATTTTAATTTTATTTAATGTCTTGTTACACTCATATTTAAGTATTTTGGTTGGCAACATTTTAATTACCAATTTTTATACTTATATAAAAAAGGTTTTATAATCAATAATGTCCTTAAAAGTTGCATTTAAGCCCTACGATTGGTAATACTGCTATATTGATGAAATTTTCTTATTTTTTTATTATTTCAAGTTTTGAATCATTCATTTTTATGTATTTTGGTTGGCAACACTTTAATTACCATTTCAGTTTTTTAATCAATAATATCCCTAAAGGTTTAATTTATACTTTAAGATTGGTAATACTGCTATCTTGATGAAATGTTCCAAATAACATTTATTTCATTTTTTGAAACACTCATATTTGTGTAGTTTGGTTGGCAACACTTTAAATACTACATATTTCATACATTTATATAAATATTTTTAGAATCAATAATGGTCCTAAATGTTTAATTTATACTTTAAGATTGGTAATACTGCTTTATTAATGAAACTTTTTACGTTTTGGAACGCTTATATTTATGTATTTTGGTTGGCAACACTTTAATCACCATTTCATATATTTATATAAACAGTTTTATAATCAATAATGTCCCTAAAGGTTTAATTTATACTTTAAGATTGGTAATACTGCTATATTGATGAAATTTTCTAATTTTTTTTTTATTTCAAGTTTTGGAACACTTATATTTGTGTATTTTGGTTGGCAATACTTAAAATAACGATTTAAACACTTAAATAAAAACTTATTTACAATTTTAATATTTGTCTTCTAAAAAATAATGTCCCTAAAATTTAACAAATTAAAGATTTGCAACACTGCTATGAAATTAGAATTTTTAAATAACAAAATATGATCATAACTAAATTTTAAACTAGAAAAATATATAAATTAATAAATAAACAAAATATTTATTTCAATTGAATCATAAACAATTTAAAAGTTGAAAAACAAAACTTTGCAACAATTTTTTTATATAAAATCGAAAGCAAATAGTTAATAACATATATTAAAATCATTAATTATTTAAAATATGTAATGGAAATTTTTAAATTACTTATAACACTAATGTGTAGATATTTAGTCCATTTTTTTTATAAAACTATGACAACACTATTAGCCAATCATGTATAGCTTTCTCTTCTTATATTTTCCGTTAATAGTAAACAAATAAACAAATAAACAACAGAAATTCTTTCAACAATTAAAGTTTTACAATCGTTTTATAAACCAGTCGTACCACCTTACGGTTATACCAGTAACAACTTGAACGTGCAATTCCTCCGTTCGATGTCGCTAGTAGTTTTAAAAGGAATGGTCAATTTTCGCAATGATCATATTACAATGTTTGCAGAATTTTGTTTATATAATCGACGTGTGTTAATTATTGTTTCTACCTACGTTTTTGCCTTTATTTCAATATTTTCTATCGATTTTTATCAGTATATGACGACAGGGAAGTAATAATAATAAATTATTGGCGATATTTTTATTATGCAACAGGAGATAAAAAATATTGTTCAAATCCTTGCATTTGAGTAATTATTTATTGATTTATAGTTAGAAAAAATGATTTTTGCCTTAATTGTGTGTTTTTTAATTGTTTTTTAACTTAAAATGTAATAAAATAAAACAAAACAGTTTTAAAACTGTCAAAATAACAATGTTACAAACTATCATAAATTAAATATCTCTGAAATTGCAGCAAAACATGTTTAATAATTATTCAATATCTTTTTCTATAATCAAAATATTAAGTTTTCTACTTAAAATACTTATTATAGAGATAAATAAGAATTATTTAAACTTATTTTTGTTTTCTTATAAATTTAAGAATTATAAAAATTAACAATATTACTAACTTTAAAATGTTATTTCTAAGTTAAATTGGGGTAAAATTCATTAAATTAAATTAAATACATTTCAACTATCAAAAGAAATTATAAATATTATAAATAAAACAAAATAAAAACGATGTAGAGTAATTTTAAGTTAAGTAAAATGTTGCCAACACAAAAATAAAATTTGCAATGATATTTAAGATACATTAAATTTGAAATATTGAGTTAAATTATATAAAGAAACAATTGAATTACAATATTGCCAATATATAAATAAAATTTCAAACCATCACTATTCCCAACTAAATGGAAAAATTGTTGCCAACTTATCAATAAAACTCGTAATGATCTTTAAAATATGTTAAACTTAAAACACAATATTGCAAATTCCAAAATATGATCATTTTTGCCAACTAAACGAATTAAATCATAAATTTAAAAATAAAATGAAATAATTAGGATATAACGTTTCAAATTACAAATAAAATTTTGCCAACTTAAGAATAAACCTTCCAATGATCTTTAAAATACATTAAACTCGAAATTCAATGTTGCCAACTTAAAAATATGATAAACATTACTGTTTATATTAAATAAAGTATAAATTTCATTATTTTCGTAAGAATATGATACGATTTTTAGAATAAATACGATCCTGGAATAAAGTTACTCACTTCCTTTAGTAAAAGAAACAATTTTTGCATATTACATTACAATTTCGCATAAAAAATAAATATAATTCGATTTGCAACAAGTTAAAACATACAAATCAAAGTATAAAACTAGTTGCATATCAGATACAAGTCCTCATTGTTATTTTATCACTAACACGGTTCGAGTGCTTAAGAATTTAAGTTTTTTTTCAAACAAAATTTGTATAGTGATCAAATAAATTAACGCACGTCCATTCTGCAACAGAAAAATTGCAACTCATTGTTTTATTGTCGTTTTGAATGAACAAGGGGGCACGGGGGCGCTGCATAGGTAGGGGGTAACGACTTTATCAGGTGGTTACACATACTGTTCTTTCAAACGACTTATCGTGGTTAAATTATTTTAAAAAAACAGTGATTTTTTTGGATCATTCTACCCAAACCCCATTTAGGTAAGATTATTAATAATTAATTTACATTTTTAAGTTTTTAATTATAAGCCAAACGTTTTGAAAATCATTTTTCCTTAACTTAAAAACTATAAAACAGGTCTCAACATGAATTCTGATATTGATAATGAATTTTATATTAAAGAAACTAAAGATATGGTTAATATTATTCAAAGACTTATTTCTGAAGGTAAGTTAACGATATTTTTATTTTGCATGTGTTTGAATACTTTTAAATCGGCGAGTTTGAACAGTTTTTTTGCGAATTTTTATGCAAAACTGTAGACTATAGGTAAATTTTTTGTTGTAACATCAGCATTTTGAAATATTTGTGTATTTCCTTTAGTGTAAATGTATTTTAAATCAGCATTTTTTAAATTTTGCTTTCATTATGTGTTTGTTTACATATTTTCAACTTTGGTATTTTGTCTTTGAGCCAGAGTTGGACTTGCAGTTTTTGTTTAGAACACGTTTTTGTAATAAAAATTATTATTTCGGTTTCTAAACTACTTGAAAAATAGTTATTTTTTATTTATTTCATTTATATTTAATTTAAAAGACCATTTTTCTTAAATTAAAATTATTTATAAATTGAGTTTTTAGTTTTAAAATTAGTTTTTACATTAATTTATTTAATTTAAACCTTATATTGGTTCATACAATAAAGTAATAAAAATTAAAAAATATTTTTAATCATCTACTCTTTATGAAACATATTTTTAATATTTTTTCCAAAATTTAAGACGTGGAATCATAATCATTACAAAAAATCAAATTTTAACAAAATGTTACGTACGCCACTGTGTCTAAGTCCAACCCCTTTATAAATATTTAAAACAACAAAATAAAACTTATTACTTACAGATCATACATATTTGCATAATATATTTCATATCAGTGGCGTAGTTAAAAACAATAAATTCAACTTAAACGTTCGTATAATTATTTATTAATATTTTTGATAAAAGGTAAATATACGTGTTTTTAAGTGAAATATATTGTAGATTATATTTTATCAAGTTTTAAATAAAATATGTATTTTATATCGGTAAATATTAATATTTTTTATTTTTCGTGTTTTACAGGTCACAGATTTGAGGCCCCAGAAACAATAAATTTAGTATTGGAACCTGGTATATGGTAAGTTATTATTTATTTTAAAGATTCTTACTTTTATTTATAACATTGTTGCATGTGAATCATTGAATTATTATCGTATATTTAAAAATATTTTATTACAAATTTCAAATTCTTGATGATATAGACATATGAATATTATTTAAATATGCTAGGAAATATTCAAATGCAGTAAATATTAAATATTTTGGAATTTATAAATATTTTTTTAAAGAATTTTAAAGGAATTAATCTTAAATCTTTTCAAAATTCTATTATCCTAATAGAAACTTTTGTTGCCACCTCCCCCACCCTTAAAGATTTAAGAAAATCTGATGTTTGATTGAAGATTCAATTGTTTTCATTTTTTTTTTTTTAAATGACCGTCAAATATTTAAAAAGATGTTTAAAAAATAAAACCCTTGTTAGGAAATGTTAAAGTTTTTCCACCCTTAAACTTCATAATACAATTAAAGTTTTTTGAAGAAACTTTTTGGAAACGATTAAAATTTAAATAAACTCTTAAAGATTAAATTTAAAAAAAATTTTTAGCGGTTTTTTATTTACTAAAATTTGATTTGATATTTTAAAACTTTTGAATCAAAAGAGATACAACTTTTCAGATCTTAAACAACCTTTAATTTAATTATATTACATTGAAGCCCTTAATTTTTAATTTTATATAATTATCTTTATTTGTTTAAAGTCCCAAAATTTTAATTTCTGAAATTTAAATCCTTCTAAAACGCATAAACCAATAAAGAAACAAAATTTTAACCAGTTGCATTTTAATATAACATGCATTAAATTTAATATTTTCCAAAGACTGTTATCGCTGTGTTATCAGCGTAATGGGAACCAATCGTGTCCTTCGAATAATTCCCCTCTCTCACCCTCTTATTGATACGTTGGGGCAAAGTCACGCTATGAAGAACTGTTAGGAACATCTTTCAATCTAGTCTTGTGTTCAATTTCTTGTCTTTTTCTTCGATTCATACTACGAAAAAAAATTAGTTTTTGACTTCATTAAATAGTGAACAAATTGTGAATTTTTAATTTTGTGTTTTTTCATTGGAAGCAATAGTTTTTTAATTGGATTTTTTCAAAATAAATATTTTTGGTATGTATATAAAACATTTGATAATGAATTTTAAAGGGTTTACTTAATGAATATAAATTTTATTTCAATGAATTATAAATTTTTAAATTTAATTTTATTACGATTTAATTCTATGACCTCATTTTATGATTAAATATATTTTTAAATATGATGAAATTATTCAATTCATTGTTTAAAATATATTTTAATCAAATTAAATTATATTATTATTATTTAAACAGTTGGCGCACCTGAAATATAACAATGTAAATTTACAACTTTAAATAACATATTTTCTTCGGATGAAATAAACCTTCAATCAAACTGAGAATTAAATTTAACTTTCCTGATCATATATTTTATAAAAATAAAAGGCGTAATCAGAAAATAATAATATTAAATTCAAATATAATTAAAAAAAAAACAGTCATAGATTACTTGATTCAATGAAAAACAAAAAAACTAAATCCGTAAAATTCAATAATCAATTCATGCAAAACTATATAGAAAATTTTTATTCAAATTTTATCACAACCGACCAAAGTTCATATTGAAATAATAAAATATTAAAAAAAAAAAAAAAACTTTGTATGAGTTTAAAATCCCACTTATTTTTTATTTTATTGTTTTAGTGAATAAATATATTGTTGAAAATATGTTTTGAATATATTTTAAAGTATCTTTTTATATAATTTGTTTGTTTATAAGTTATTTATTTTATAAATATTTGTTAAATTTGTTAAATATTATTTAAATTCTTCTTGGTGCATAAAAAATTGTTTTAGATACAATTTTTGTTTACTTTTAATGTTTTATTTAGAAATAATATATTTCTAACCTAAAAAACTATCGTTTTGAAAGGTTATAGGTGAAATTAGTAAAAAATAATCATTTGTTTCAAATGCCTTAGAGCAGCCACAGGACGACAACCACTTAAAAATAAAAAAAAAATATGATACATCCTTTAAAACTCAATATTAAAACATTAATTCCCGATAATTTCAAATGTATTTCCGCTTAAGTTACGTTTAAAATATCCATTTCCGGTAATTTAATTATTTGATTTTTTATTATTCTTCTTCTCTTGAGACTCTTACATGTTTCACATGTTATTATATAATGTTTACGATGTAATATATTTGTTTTATTTATTTTTTAATATAAGATAAGATTATGTATGTATGTATATAATTTTGAATTAATATTATTTCTTATCTTTGATTCGCTTTCTGACTTGGAAAAGGTGAATCTTCTGATAAATATTGGTATGTATTTGTTTAAGCATTTGTGACGTCATGTACATCGCCTACTGTTTGTTAAATTGTTTTATGTGACAATGTTTTTAAAAATTTGTTATTTCTGATATCATTAATAGTTTTGTAGTTTTTAATTAGCACTTGAGTTATTTTATATATTTATTTTTTGATTCAATATTAATTTGAAAGTGAATTTTGAGTAACTTTCTGTCGTATTTTCGTTTCATCTATTATATACTTACCTTTGCTATAGAAATTTAACTTAAATTAAAATTTCTAATGTATTTATTATGTTTTGAGTATTAAAAGTATAATAAAGAGAGAAAGAAATAAATATATTATGTTTTATCTCTTTTATGTCGCTTTTTCGTTTCATCTTGCATATACTTACCTCTGGTAAAGAAATAAACTTAAAATATAAATTAATATTTTTAATATATAATATATTTTTAATATTAAGTGTATGATAAAGNTTCATTTATGACATACTTATCAAATAATAAAAAAAAAGTATTTATTGAATTTTTTCTTAATTTCAGCTCAAAAGATGATGAAATAGACGGTAACTGTGTTGTACGAGCTCGCGGACTTCCTTGGCAAAGCAGTGACCAAGATATCGCTAAATTTTTCCGAGGTTTGAATGTTGCCAAGTAAGTTAACAACCCAACATTTATTTACAATAAACTATATATCTTATAAAATAAAAAATAATACATCCTACATAATATAACACTACATATTTTACATGAAACATACTATAGATACATATTTCCAAATATTTTATTGATTTACATACAAAAATCAAATGTTAACAAGCTAAAAGTGATAAGAAACGTTATGTTTTCTAATCATGAAGTTCAAAAAGAGTAATGTTATCTTTTGTAAATGATAATAAAATTGAAATATGATTATAATATGTTATAAACACAGTAGTCAAAAGCGTATGACTCAAATAGGTATACATTACAATTCTAACATTGGTAACACTGCATTTTTGACAATACAAATATATTTAACATTTTAAAATGCTTAAATTTACAATTCATTTCAATAAATAATGCCGATAAAAAATGAATAAAATTCACCAGATAACATTTTACTCCTACATTTAAATTTTGTAATATTTAATAACTTATTGTACCAAATAATAACCGTTAAAAATCAATTAATTTTGTGTATATCAGTGCCGTAGACTAATAAATATTTGCGTTTTATAATTTGTTTAGAATTTGTTGAGTCAGTTTATTGTGTTATTGTTTATTTTACGTAAATATGTTTGTCCTGTTTTTATGAGTCATGAATTTGTAAGGCTTCTTATTTGTCTTTTCGGGGGTGATGCATCAAACTTACAATACTGCCAACCTTACTTTAAAACATTATGTAGAATTTATAAATTCGATTCTTTAAAATATCTATTCTGTTGACGATGCATAATAGTGACTCTAAGGTCCCCTAAATCATATTTACTTTGCTTTCTCTAGTACTTTATATTACCCTATTAAACACTAGTGCAAGAATAATACTTTACACTTGCGCAAAACGAAATTCTGTAAAAGTATACTAGTTATTTGGTGAAACATTCTTAAATTAAGTTGAATAAGATTTTAAAAATTGGGGCCTATAGTTATGATATCCTCTTAGGGGTGGAGTAGCATTGTGCTTATCAGCATCTGGTCGTCGAAACGGTGAGGCATTAGTTCGATTCACGTGTCAGGAACACAGAGATATGGCTTTAAAAAGACATAAGCATCATATAGGCCCCAGATACATCGAGGTGTATCGAGCAAGCGGCGAGGACTTCTTAAACATCGCCGGTGGGGCCAGTTGTGAGGCTCAGGCATTTTTAAGCCGGGGTGCGCAGGTTATTATACGCATGCGTGGCTTGCCGTACGATTGCACGCCTAAGCAGGTAATATATCCCCCATGGAATTCTCCTTCGAGCAATCCTGACACAAATCGTAATTCCAGGTCTTAGAATTCTTCGCTCAAGGAGATCAACCGTGCACTGTGTTAGATGGCCATGACGGTGTGTTATTCGTTAAAAAAGCTGACGGTCGAGCGACTGGCGATGCTTTTGTTTTATTTGCGGATGAAACAGATGCACCTAAAGCGCTTTCAAAGCATCGAGAGCTTATTGGTTCTCGATATATCGAATTATTTAGATCTACAACTGCTGAAGTCCAACAGGTGCTTAATCGGTGCATGGAAGCTGTGTCCATTGAAAAATTACCACCGTTAATTACGCAATTACCGCAAGTAACGCAAGTGCCGTTGTTACCACAACATATTATAACAAGTGGTACACGAAAGGATTGCATAAGACTAAGGGGTTTGCCTTACGAAGCGCAAGTTGAACATATTTTGGACTTCCTTGGGGAGCATGCAAAGAGTATCGTGTTCCAAGGGGTACATATGGTCTACAACGCTCAGGTAAGTCATAAAACCACTTCTCCTTTATTTTTTTTATATTTGGGGTAATTCCGGAAATGTAGGGCCAACCAAGCGGCGAGGCATTTATTCAGATGGATTCGGAGCAGTCCGCTTATATGGCGGCTCAACAGAGACATCATCGTTATATGGTTTTCGGGAAGAAACAACGCTACATCGAGGTGTTCCAATGCAGCGGTGAGGACATGAATCTTGTGCTCACCGGCGGAATTCCTGCCCCAGTATCCCCTGCAAAAGCAGCAACGGCAACTCTTTTAAGTCCCGGTATGTTGAATTTACCGCCGACGAATGTCCCACCCCCGCCCGCGGCGCCCAACACCACTGTCGCGCAAATCTCTCAGAATCTCGTCCCTGCTCCAAATCCCGCATTATCTTGGGAGAACCCCGCGTTGTTCGCTCAACAACAGGCTCAAATGATTGCGCAACAATCTTTGCTCGCGCGGCAGACCCAAGCCGCCCATGCGCATGCAGCCGCCGCTGCAGCAGCGCAGGCGCACGGTGAACAAATCATGTTGATGAATCAAATTGCAGGACTTGCACTTTTGAATAACCCAAACAACGCGGGACCCCCAAGTCCTGCGAAACCGCCTCCACCGCCACCAACATCTCAATTTTCGTTAATGCCTGCTGCGACCGCTCCCCATTTCATGCATCCGCAGCAGCATTTATTTTTAGTCCCACATCACAGATTACCTCATATGGGGGTCCCCCGGACTGGACCCCTTATGTCTCATCACCCCGCGATGATGTCCGCGACCAGTCTACCGATAGTCCCGCCTCATATGGCAGTAAAACGGAGCTACGGTGATGCATTTACAGAACCTGCTGCTTCAGCAAAACGCGCGTTTCAACCCGTTCATTTCCCAACGTTTTATCCGAATATGTAAAGCAGCTATTTACTCCCTCGTTAGACATTCCACGGTAACACGTACTTTTGAATTTTGATATTTTTTCTTATAATGATAATAATAAATATATTTTATTCTTTTTTTTTATAATATTATACATATAAAAATAATGTTTATATATATTTAAATATTTTTACAACTTTTTAAATTTTATAAAAGTTTATATTTAGAAGTTAAGTCATTTTACGACATTCCAATAATTTAAGGTAATTAGATAATAACATGACAATTTATTATATTTTTAAGAGCTTTCCGTCCGATCAGGCGTCTATTTTTGATATTATATAAGAATAGTTATCACTCAATTTAATTTAAATCGGTTGTGAGCTGATCAAACGTCTTCCTGAATCATCTACGAGATTCTGAGAACCAAATGCACTGTTTTATACAATATTACTTAACCTAAATAGTTAAATAAATTAGGTTAAGTAATAATAATTAACATTTAACACTTTATTTAAGACACTATTCCGTACAATATCTAGAAAGGTGTTGGTTTAGTGTAATATCGCGTACCATTTATATTATTCAGTGCTTGTGTCGTTTCATAACAAGATGTCCGCTTAAAGAAGACTAATATTTTACATCTTGCAGCGGGGGTTTCAGGGTGATTCAGTTAGTGTACTTACGCGACCAAAATGGCGCTTATTGTACACTTTTTTTTTATTTGTTCGTCCGTTGTGTACTGCAGGGCCGGCTCTAGGAGTAACTAACAAAGAATGATTGAACATTGTAGAATATATCTGTGGTTCCTAAAGCTTGGCTCCTGATTATTTTGTACTTATCATGTCAAAATAGGACATTTTTCACGGCTTCATTACACTTTAAATAAAATTCATTGTTTATTTTATTGTTTTATAAACGTTTCATGAATTTTATTTATTAGATACATTGACAAATTATTGATATTTATTATATATATTGTTGAATTTTTTATATATTATAATATATAAGTATCTAGTGGATTTAATTTTTTATAAGGTTGTAGTAATGAAGTTCTAGGGAATGTTCCTATCTAACTAAACTCGCAATTGAAGGTAGCTTTATCTTTTTTTATCTATACATACGATGTATGATAATTCACAAACTATAATTTTTAATTTACTTATTGTTTTGGTTTATTATATTTGTTTTTTTTTTTTTACTATTTGGGAAAGTACAGTTGTCACTACTAGCTTATTTCTACTTTTTAAGTTGCAGCCCTGTTTGTGATAAACGATAAATTGTAGAGTAGTACATCTTTTATCACAGATGGCGCATTTGGTTGTAGGTTAAGCCTAATATCTGTATTCTTTAACCGCTTTTATAGATAAAACCTCGTCTAGTTTTTTTTTTTATTATAATATGATTTATTATTTGAAATGACGAGACACAAAATGGCAGCTACAGAATACAGCTTTATAAATCCTTTAAACCTTTTTTTATTAATAATAATTTATAGTTTTACCAATTCAATTTGAATTGGTTTATTTTTAAAAATTCCCGGATTATTCCTGTTTTTTTCACCACACTTTGTACTGCTTATGTGTATTCTTTATTATTAGGACACTCTATACTCTCATTATTATGTTTTCTAATATTTACTTATTATCGATTAATAAATGTTTATGTCACACATAATGCTTCTTGGGTATGTTGTTTAGAAATCAAAAACCAATTTGTTTTTTTACCATAAAACAAAGAAAAATCAACATTTTTGTTGATATATATTTTTTTAAAAGGTTTAATTCTTTTATTATGTTGATTTTGTGAGTTTTTATGGCAAGATAACAAATTAGTCGTTGCTAGTTATTGGGTTGGCCGGGGTGAAATGGAGATTACGTACGCGAAAGTGCTGCCGCCGAGCGGTGGGGACTGGTAATCAAATACACTGCTACACTGTGGTGAGTCTTTTTTATACTTTATTATTGTTTAACCGACCTCTAACCCTGTCGTTTTGTCGCTACATTCACACACCACAAACATATTATACAAAACAAAGTTTGACATGCCGCCATTTTTCGAAATTTGAGATTCAATTGTTTTTTTCGACGATATTTTGATTTGATGAAATGTAGACAAATATTGGTTGTGGCCCACGGCTGATGGTTGTGATGGTTAAATGGTTATGGTGTTATTCGAACATAATACACATCCATAAACAAAACAATATTATCCATGGTGACAGGACTAGAGGTGCACTTCATTTAATTAACGATTAACAATATACATTTTGATAATAGAATGCATGCAATTTTTTTTATATATATTTATACATATATATCTGTTAATTTTATTTGGTAAGCACAATTCTTATTAGTGCACTTACGGGATTTGTGGAACAACTTAAACAAAACAAAAGATAAAAACAATTGCTTGTGTTTACGGTAATAGTCATTCATTTGTTTTAACACAGCCTTCTATTTAATATAATATCTCCACGTGGATTCATTATACTTTATAACTTGTTTTGTTTAAGTTTATCTACAATATTTTTTTGTTTCAACGTCTGTAACTAACAATATTTATGAAATACGTCATATGAAATATTAAATTATTTTTATAATAGGGGGCAGCATGTTGCCACCACCGTACCACCCGGGAACGGCTTCATTCCCTGCCTATGGACACATTCAAATTGCGCCTCCGTCGCACTTAGGACCACGGCAGTATTATCCCACTCCGATTATTTACTGGCCGTATCCTAGTCCGCCGGTTTCTCCGACTAGCTATTATGCCCCTACTTTGCCCCCACCACCTGGCGCACTTCACGCCGCTGCTCAACCCCAGCAACCCATGGTAAGCATTTTTATTATTATTTATCACTCCTTTACTTCACTTGTTTAAATCGTAAAGACTTATGAAACTCACAATTCGTTTTGAAATTGTTCATATATAATTTGTACCAATGGTCAGGGCCGTAACTAGCTTTTTGTGGGCCTTAGACAAGACTTTCAAATTAACCCCCCCCCCCTTCTCTCTTAATAAAAAAATCCATTCATTTACGCAAATTCATCTATTAAATTATTAAGGAATGAAAATATTTTTTGAGATACTTTTCGAGGCCCCCCTTATCGATCTGAACACTGGTTAAGTGCCCTTGTTATCCCTACCAATGGTTCTAACTACAAAATTATTATTAGCTCTAAATAATAGCATTTTAATAAAGAAAACCCGATAAAAATAAACAATTTTGCATTAAATCTTAAAAAGTATATTTAACAATAACCGCAGTGTTGCCAACGTATTAATTTTTGCAGCTACCAGCGGATTGTTTAGCTTTACCACCAATGGCCGCTGGTCCAGTTCCATTAGATGGCCGTGGACCGCCAGATGGTCTCTCCGGCAGACAAGATCACGATAAAAATCGCCCGCCATTTGCCCATAACAGATATGTAGAACTAATAATCTAACCTACATTTATCAGTCTCGTAGACTTAATCCCATGGATTATATAAATTTTAATCTATGGATTTATAGATTACAATCTGGCAAAAACTACATAACTAAGAGATTATTTAATTTAAATAAAAAAACTCAAAAAATTTCGAAACATATTAATAAAATATCGACGTACGTCGTTATTAAAGTGTGTATGAATTATGAATGAATGTTTTTCTGATCTTACCTTGCCTAAGACGCGACAAACCGTCAAAAATTAAGTTAAGGTTAGAATTTGTTATAAATTAAATGGATTACTAGATCCATTGTTATTCTTGTCTTTAGTTTAAGTTATACTTAATATTAATTATTAAGAATTTAAATAATGTCGAAATGTGATGCGTTAATTTTTTTTTTAAGTTTGCGCACTTGGTGTGTCAGTTGATTCTGATGATATCTGAAGTGTTGCCAATATTAGATAATTTTGTGTGTGTGTGTCACTTAAGCCACAAATAATTTCTATCTAAAATTATTATATTATAAAATATATATTATTATATAGAGAAATATTTTAAATATATATATAAAAAAGTAAAATATAAATAATATATATATATTAATCAGATATTTAATATATTTTATGTTGAATGACATTAAAAAACTGTTAAATAAATAATTATAATATAGTATATAAATTGTTATATGCATATTGCTTTACAATAACTATATAAACTTTTATATAATTGTTAGATAATTAATGAAAAATAGCTAAAAATTAGCTATAATTTTTCTATTATATATATTAATACGAATTGCTCTTATTATTAGAGACTGCATAGTTTAAATTCCTAATGCTTCTACAAATGTAGAACCAATATAGTAGTTTTTAATTTTATGAAGTGATATTTTAGCTAAAAAAACCGCTAAAAGTCGTTTTTTTAGCTGTGCTGATGTAATACAACAAAAATTACAACGTCTTCCCAGGAAATAGATAGAGAATGAACCTGTATGTATGTTTGTATGAATGGTCGATTTACAACGAATTTAGCTAAAAACGCACGTCGAGTAACCGTCCAATTTTTGGCTAAATCTAGACGTATTTTTCAAAAAAATTCTTGGTAGACATAAGCACAATAGATCTAAATTAATGTCTAGAAGAGGCATCGGACATCACGTGCAATATTATTTAAATTTCCCGTTGTTTTTTTTTTTTTTTTTCAATTGTTTTTTTCATTTAGGCGTCGTGCAATAATGTGTGCATAAGTTAGGTTAGAATTTTTCATAAATTGTGTGTAATTGCATGAATTGTGTGTTTAGAATTTATAAGTTTAATATTTTCCTTCTTATTATTATTTTTTTCATTCATTTCCGTGTTTATACAGAACTATTATACCATTTCCGGTATTTTTTTGGCATGCGTATGAAGTGTTATACATTGTTTTTTGTTAGTTTGTTATTTTATGATCATGAAATTAAAGTTCTGTATTTTCACGTATTTACACTTAGTGTATTATTATTAGTTTAACTAATTTTGTATTTATATAAATAATTATTTTTTAGAATTCGAACAAAATTCAAAATTATTATTAATGCATGTTTTTCTTTTTGTTATATAAACTCGATTTAAAAATTTTGAGTTTTAAATTCTCGATATTGTTTTATATGTTTTGAAATTATAAATATATTTAAAAAAAATCATTTAAGTTATTAATTATGAAATTATTATTAATGTATTAAGATTACATAAACGACAATAAATAAAGATTTGTTACACATTTTTTTTTTTTTTTTTTTTTTTAAAAAAAGGTAAGTTTCACTCTTGTAGGATGATATTTTTATACTATGGGCGCGTTCCGTTCCCCAGCATTAGCCAGTTAGATTCCGCTTGGAATACTCATACTTCAGTGCTATAATTTTTAATTCAACAAAACTTATAAAATATTAGTTTAATGTTTATTTTAATAATAAATCGATTGATTATTCATCGATATTGTTTATTTTATATAGATTAGATCGATCTTTAGGGGAAAAATATCGATTTTTTGACGTGCGGTATATTTTGTCATATTCATTTGTTATCAGCCATGGCTTACTGTTTACTGTGTTAATTTTCGACGCTATGGCTTTAAAATATTGTGTAGTGTTAATTTAATAATAAATTTATTGTTAATTTTAATATAAAGTTGTGGAAAATTGTATTTTAAGGTAAGAATTTTATAATTATTTTGTTATATACATATATTTTTAAGTAGGCTATGGTATTATTTTATTTTTAATACATATGGCATTAAATTTTTAAATTTATTTATCAATTTTTTTCAATATTTAATATAAAATATATTTATAAACTATTTTTTTACTTTAAAATTGCTTCATTTTACATTAAATTGTAAAAATTCATGTAATTTCTTGTTGAGAAAACCAGGACGCTTATTTACAATCGTAATATACATATCTAATGGAATTATGAATTCTTTATAGATTTTAATAGTTTGGTGTTTTGAATCATGTTTTTTCTTGTTTATAAGTTATTGTGTATAATCTTTCATTAATTTACGCGAAGTATTGATCCAACATAGATTTGTTTTATGCGAATGAACTGAGTTTGTAAAGATATAGAAATATAATTTTTTTTTAAGTTTTTAAAAACAAACACCGTGCTATTGGAGGGTTAAATGTA
>NEEE01001067.1:58737-70594 GCA_002278615.1 Pogonus chalceus
CAATAAAAACTTAAATTCAGCTTCAGTATTAATACAATCATCGTTATAACCGAGATCTCTCAACAGTTTTCTTGTTATAACCGATTAATATTTTTATATGATACTTATAATATCTTCAGTGTAATTAATCGTAAAAAAACTGGGGCTTTATTTAAGAAATGAAAGATTATAATTAGCAGCAATAATAACTTAAATTCAGCTTCAGTATTAATACAATCATCGTTATAACCGAGATCTAGTAACAGTTTTCTTGTTATAACCGATTAGTATTTTATATGATACTTATCATATCTACAGTATAATTAATCGTAAAAAACTGGGGCTTTATTTAAGAATTATTTCCGTTTTGACTTGCATTAAAAAAACAAAAAAATATTGACATAAAACCGCCACCTTCGATCAACACATATAAAAATAACAACGTCAACTAATAATATAATTAAGTCCTCGTCGTATTAACTTAAATTATTATTAGTAGAGCATATACCTGGAAGGTGAACTAGTTGCAAATAATCGTAAAATAAACGAGGCACCATTTCTCGATGAGCATCATACTACCCCGGAGCCATCTATTCAATTAGTGGAGAACTAAAGTGCTTTCTCGGTCACAGTGAATTTATAACCCGTAATGAGACTTCTGGTATCTTTGAATGCGTAATTACTACAAAACTATTAATTAATTGTTTTTTAATTCAATTTTTATCAAAGAATTAATTTTTTTCAACATAAAAAAAATTATTTCCACGCCACTGGTATTTGTTAAAATAATTCAAAACGAAAATGGTGTTTTTTCAATTGTTTAAATATATTTAACAACATCTAGTTAACTATGTACATATATGTGACATATCAAAATATGAAATATTTTATATTTTTTTTTGCTTCTCTAGGGTTTAAAACACGTCAAATTTAACATAAAAAACGTTTTTATTTTTGATATTTTCTTCAAATATGTCAGGAAAATATATAAAAGCGTCGCATACTTGATTTTATTGTAAAACAAAACAATATAAAATAATGACAATTGTTTTACGTTGTTAAAATAATTAAAGTTATGAAAATAGTTGTACAATCGCTATTTCCTTACATACGAATACGAGTGTAATTCATTTTTATTGTTTTATTGTATTTTTATTCTTTTGTTTCGTTACATTCATTTGTTTTGTATTTGTTTGACAGTTTAAAACAAATGAGGATTAATATTATTTTAAATTGACGTTTTTCGAATATGGTTTTTGTTTAAATTTATTTAATAAAAACAATTTATATGTATTTATTCGATTTACAAATTTACTAAATACATAATTCATTCTACGAATCATGTGATACCAATTAGCATTTAGGAGGCTTTGTAATTCTCCCGCCAAATTATTCATAATGCATTTGTTTTTAACTTTGATCATTAAGTTTATTCGATAGGATAGCACACCTCAAATTTATCTATTTTAGTTAGTTTTATTTTACGCTGTTGGTAACATTGTTATATAAATTTGTTTATATTTGAATTATCTATCGAAGTAAGCTGTTTTTATATTAAATTGCATTTGTTTATTACTTATTTTTGGCATTTAATGATGAAAAATCGAATTTTTGCGTTTAGAAATAGACAAGTACCCATATAAGTTGGTTTTATTATATAAAACAACATTGGCAACACTGATTTTCGACATTTATTAAACAAATTGCAATTTTTTCCATTTTATTTAAAGGTGTGTTTAAAATTCGAAACTGATAGACAATTAAATTTATTTTTGTCGATTTAAAATATAATTAACAAGCAAATCTATTAATTGTTTATTGGCTATCAACTTCATTTTTTTATACAATTTAAATTCAATTATCTGTCCTCGATAAAATAAATATATGGGTCAGTCGGAATTAAAATAATAAGGTCAGATTTTTCTACCTGCTAGCGCCGATGCAAAGAAGTCAAATGCTATCTGCTGGCGTAGTCGTAATAAGGTCAAAGGTTTCTACTTGCAAGCGCTTTAAATAAGTCAAATTTTACTACCTGCTGACGCTAAAAATATAAAGGTCAAATTCTGCTATGAGCTGATGCTAAAATATAAAGATCATATTTTACTTCCTGCTTGCGCTAATGCAAATAAGTCAAAAGCTATCTGCTGGCGCTGTCCAAATAAGGACAAAGTTTTCTATCTGCAAGCGCTATTATAAATAAGTCAAATTTAACTACCACTGGCACTAAAAATATATAGGTCAAATTCTGCTATCAGTTGGTGCTAAGATATAAAGATCAAATTGTTCTTCCTGCTTACGCTAATGCAAATAAATCAAATACTATCTGCTGGCGTTATCCAAATAAGGTCAAAGTTTTCTACCTGCAAGCGCTATTTTAAATAAGTCAAATTTTACTACCTGTTAGCGCTAAAATAAATGGATCAATTTTTACTACTTTTTAACGTTAAAATAATAACGGTTAAATTTTTAAATCAGTTGATTCTGAAATCTTTTGCATCAAATTAACTGTTAGATCTTATAGTTTCCACTTGACACTAATAGATCTAGACAAAGTATTAGTTTATAATTTATGTTGCATCATATGTTTATATGATCTAAAATATGAACAATACAGAGCAAACATATTACAACATAGAAACAGACCAATCCATTGAACAGAACTAATATATAATAATGCCGTTAATTATCAGATAACTGTATTTATCGACAATTTGAATGCTTATAAGTTCTAGTTCTGATTCTACCAACTATAGTCCTTTTCCCTTTGTGTACGTCTGTATTCACTTGTTATTATAAACAATAGAATGTTAGTTATATACCTAGTTTGTATTTTGATTGGACTATTTAACCCTTATATTGTTTTTTTGTTTAATTTGAATAGATTTTAAAGTAATTACAAAGATTAAATATCATTAAATAAAACTTAACTCATTATCTTGCTATCTGTTTAATTATTAATTTCCTTGCTGCGAGTTAGTTAATAACACATTGAAATCTATTGCAATGTTTACAAGTTGAAGCATATTACAAATTTCAATTCGCGAACAGTAATGAATCTTCAGTAACAAGGATTCTGACTAACACATTAAGATGTTGGCCTACATTATGTTGGTACACCTGCGCATCTACGGTGCATGTTTCTGATGCTGATATTTTCGGGGATGTATTGCTATTTAGAAACTTACAAATTATTAGGGGGTTTAAGTATTATTTTTGTCGTTGGCAACACTTTATTATTTTGGAAAATACTTTTTTTCGAATATATATTTTATTTTTAATATATTGGCAACGTTGTATTTTTTGTTATTGATTTAAAAATGAAGTATTTTTTAAGTTATTACGTTAGTAACATTTTCTCATCATTGGATCTTATTTTTTCGACATTGTTGGCAACCATTTTAGTTGTAAAAACATTTATTTAATTATTAATAGTTTTTTCACATTGGCATTACTGATTTTTTTTGGTAATATTTTCATTTGACAGTTTTAATGGTACTTAATTTTTTAGTTTTGTTACCAATTTATTTAATATTTCTACATTGTTGGCAACAATTCTGCTATTAGAAGTAGTTTTTTTTTATATATATTGGTATGATTGATTTTTTGAATTCTAAGTTTGGTAATATTATAATTTGACAGTTTTGAAAATAGTAATTTTTAAATTTTATGTTTGTAGCATTTATATAACCATATGATTTAATATTTCTAAATTGTTGTTGGCAACACTTCTAGTTAAAGTATTTATTTAAATAATAATAATTTTTATATATTGGTAAGACTGAGTTTTTAAAAATTATAATTTAACGTTTTTAACGAAAATATTTTCGCATAAATTTCCGCTCCAATATAAACAACCCTTGAAAAATAATAAATTATGCTATCGCTTCGTTAAGCAAAATTCACAAGCAGTCTTACCAACTTTATTATGTATTTAGTAACCACTCTAACCAACAGTATGAAGAGTTTACGATAGAATAAAATTTACTTCGCAGATTTTGCTGACGGCATTAACAGTTTTTTTGCAATTCTTTAAAATATATTTCCATTTACAAAAAAAAGTTAAACTTGCATTGGTAAATAAACAAGATATTTTTACATTTAACCTTTCTTTGTGGTCGGAAATGAAAGGTTTATCGTTAAAGTATTATTTAATTAATTTTTGCAACGTTCAAAGCAATTCTATAGTTTATATATTTTATTTTTATAATTACTACCCAAGCTCATGTCATAAAATAATCAGTGTACGTTGGTAACACTGTATAATTACCTTTGACATATTAAAATATAAAAAATAATGATTACCAACGTTTAAAATTCATATAATATTATATACTTAAGTATAATTTCCATTGATATTCAAATGAAGTGAATTATGCCGCAAATATAAGTTAACTTCATTCTAATCGATGTTCATCTGAATATCTGTACGGCAATCGCGGAACAATTGACGGTCGAGAACAATCGAAAGCTTTTCAGCTGTTTTAACGTGATTATGCTATTGATTGTCAATTGTTCTGCGCAGGACACACAAATGAATAATATTATATCTTCGGCTACTAGATATTTTGCGTTTTATTTATCAAATATTTAATATTTATTTAGGGGAAATTCGTATTAATTTTAGGTAACTAGAAAAAATATTTTTCTAGAACTTTAATAACACGGTTTTCATATAACTTAAAGCCTCTATTTAGGCGTTTTTGAAACTGATGCTTCACGTAAACTGAGGGATGGGTGTATATATTCTAAGCAAAGCTATGATGGTTACTTATACAATTATTAAAAAACGACCTCTATGTGTGAAAGATCCCTTTTAAAATTGTTATTTATTGAAAAATATACAAACGAATATTATTTTTTGAAATACAATATTCCAGCTTATTTTATCAATATTATTTTTTAATATATCTGTAAACATTTACATAGTTGTAAAACATGATATTTATAAAAAAACTTTAACGTTTTTTTGAAATTTTTTTAAACCAACTTGTTTAGTTGATGTGAGTTTGAAGTTTGAGGTCTGAAAGGTTTTCCTTTTCATTGATTAGGGCTTCTGAGATATTTTATTCAAACATTTGACCTCATTTTTAGTTACACACCGATGTGTAGCTGTATTTTATCTGAAGGAACATTTTATGAATATTCATATTATTTATTTATTTCTAAATATGTTATATATGTTACATCTGAACTTAGTTAATTCTTAATTTTCGCGTATTTACTTCAAACTCTTAAATAAAATCGATAGAAACTTTAAATTATAGTTTTAAGCAAATATAAATTTTAAAACTATAATATTTATTAGCGTTATCAGAATAAAAAAATGAAAATAAATAGTCTTATCAGTTTTAAAATTGTTTTCTGGATAAATCGGTAAACCAATATGTCTGAATTTTTAAATATAGCCTACTTGATCTTTTATCTTTCACAATAAATTTTGTTTTAATCAAAACTATTTAAAATGGCGGAGCTGTAACGATGTTTTCCAGAAAAGTCGGGTCGCGAATTTTTGAAAAGTATTTTTATAAAATTATTTTAATCCGTCCCTGAAGGAAAATAACCAGATTGACACTGTTATAAACGCATGCACAGCCTATAAGAGTATAACCTGGCAAAGAGTAAAAAGCGATATCCCCCCTAACCCCTTCCATTATCCCTAACAGTGTATATAGAAAAGGAAGTGACGTGTATTTACGGGCGCCGTCCAAGAAGATGGATTTCTAACTTCCGTTGGACGCGTTATACAACGAACGAATGAACTATGGGGACTATTTTCATTCCCCCAAGGAGGGGAACTTGGGGACTTGGGGGTATTAGTTGAGGGTCACAAGACATGTACATACTACATGTGTGATATTTTGTTGTTTAAATTGTTACTCGGAATAATTTTAATATTTTCTTTTATTTTAAAAAGTAATTAATTTTCAATTCTCAAAATTAGTTAAATAAATGTCAAAATGTATTGTTGCCAACTATGTCAACGAAAAATAAGTGAAGCCAACATTATAGCTACTCAATCAATTTATAAGTTAAGTGCTAAATATTTAAGTAATATCAACATTTATAAAATATCTTCAATATTGCGAATATAATTTCATCATTATAATATAATTAAAATCTGTAAGTGTCACAAAACCACTTTTACCAACTTAAGAATATAAAACCATAATAAAATAACAGCGCTTTGACATTTGAAAAAGCGTCAAATAAACATAAAACTTATTATGTCTGTAATATAAAATTTAATTATTTTATGTCTTATACGATATTGATAGTGCTTTTAAATTTATAACTAACTTCAAGTATCAATGTTGCCAACTACACAATACGTTATATCTTAGGAACAACAATTTTATTAGTTACGACACCTACACATACATATATATGATGTAAATTTATATAATCTAGTTATGCATATATGAAATATAATGCAAACGTTCTAACTTCTCATGTTACACACAAGTATATTTTATAAATTGCATGTTGGCGACACTGTATTTTGTGTAAACGAGACTAGCTTTAAATGTCAACCCTGTTTTTAAAAGCTTCTGACGTAAAAATTTTCTTTGTACTTTTATGTGTAATGTTACCTATTTGGCTATTTAGATGTTAAATGTTTATTTAGTTTTCACCTTTTTATAATTTTATTAATTTTTTTAGTTGCGTATGTNAGTTTGAGGTCTGAAAGGTTTTCCTTTTCATTGATTAGGGCTTCTGAGATATTTTATTCAAACATTTGACCTCATTTTTAGTTACACACCGATGTGTAGCTGTATTTTATCTGAAGGAACATTTTATGAATATTCATATTATTTATTTATTTCTAAATATGTTATATATGTTACATCTGAACTTAGTTAATTCTTAATTTTCGCGTATTTACTTCAAACTCTTAAATAAAATCGATAGAAACTTTAAATTATAGTTTTAAGCAAATATAAATTTTAAAACTATAATATTTATTAGCGTTATCAGAATAAAAAAATGAAAATAAATAGTCTTATCAGTTTTAAAATTGTTTTCTGGATAAATCGGTAAACCAATATGTCTGAATTTTTAAATATAGCCTACTTGATCTTTTATCTTTCACAATAAATTTTGTTTTAATCAAAACTATTTAAAATGGCGGAGCTGTAACGATGTTTTCCAGAAAAGTCGGGTCGCGAATTTTTGAAAAGTATTTTTATAAAATTATTTTAATCCGTCCCTGAAGGAAAATAACCAGATTGACACTGTTATAAACGCATGCACAGCCTATAAGAGTATAACCTGGCAAAGAGTAAAAAGCGATATCCCCCCTTACCCCTTCCATTATCCCTAACAGTGTATATAGAAAAGGAAGTGACGTGTATTTACGGGCGCCGTCCAAGAAGATGGATTTCTAACTTCCGTTGGACGCGTTATACAACGAACGAATGAACTATGGGGACTATTTTCATTCCCCCAAGGAGGGGAACTTGGGGACTTGGGGGTATTAGTTGAGGGTCACAAGACATGTACATACTACATGTGTGATATTTTGTTGTTTAAATTGTTACTCGGAATAATTTTAATATTTTCTTTTATTTTAAAAAGTAATTAATTTTCAATTCTCAAAATTAGTTAAATAAATGTCAAAATGTATTGTTGCCAACTATGTCAACGAAAAATAAGTGAAGCCAACATTATAGCTACTCAATCAATTTATAAGTTAAGTGCTAAATATTTAAGTAATATCAACATTTATAAAATATCTTCAATATTGCGAATATAATTTCATCATTATAATATAATTAAAATCTGTAAGTGTCACAAAACCACTTTTACCAACTTAAGAATATAAAACCATAATAAAATAACAGCGCTTTGACATTTGAAAAAGCGTCAAATAAACATAAAACTTATTATGTCTGTAATATAAAATTTAATTATTTTATGTCTTATACGATATTGATAGTGCTTTTAAATTTATAACTAACTTCAAGTATCAATGTTGCCAACTACACAATACGTTATATCTTAGGAACAACAATTTTATTAGTTACGACACCTACACATACATATATATGATGTAAATTTATATAATCTAGTTATGCATATATGAAATATAATGCAAACGTTCTAACTTCTCATGTTACACACAAGTATATTTTATAAATTGCATGTTGGCGACACTGTATTTTGTGTAAACGAGACTAGCTTTAAATGTCAACCCTGTTTTTAAAAGCTTCTGACGTAAAAATTTTCTTTGTACTTTTATGTGTAATGTTACCTATTTGGCTATTTAGATGNGGGTTTTTTAATATTTTAATGTTTTCTTACATTCCCCTGTTATTATTTTATTCGTATTATATTATTTCACGAATTGTAATATATTATTAATAATAATACTAAATCCAGGGACTTTAAATATCATTATTTGTTGTTATATTAACTTTAAACAAACTGTCAAATTAATCTTAAAATGATTTATAATATAATCGTTATCAATATTCGTAAAAATGTACATTAGTAGCTATATTGAGATTCATTTATTTCAAAATTATATACAATACATTAAAAAATAATAAAACCAAATCTAGGGACTTTTAAATCTTAGTATATTGCTATATTCACTTTAAATAAACTGTCAAAATAAACTAAAAATTATTAATAATTAAATAGTAAACTATATACAATACAATACTTTAAGAAACTACAAAATCAAATCCAGGGACTTTAAAATCATAATTTATCGCTATATTAACGTTGAAAGAACTGCCAACAGAAGGAAAAAACAAAATTTCCCTGTTAATTATTTAATCGTATTACATTATTTCAATAATTTAATATTTAATTCGTGCTAATAACACAATTTAAAGTTCACAAATCAACAGTAAGGCACAAAATATCTCTGCTTTCCGTACGGATAATAGGATTAAGTCTTGAAGCTAGATTTCGACTATATCCATGTCTCGTCATTATAATTTGAATCTCAGCATAAACTTTGCGTATTGCATAAACGTTATTAATTTAAATGAAGTTTATCTGGTTATAAATCTATTCTTCAGTAGTGCAGTAGTTATTCGGATTTCGAATTAATCCTTTATATAGGATTTACGGTTGGGATATGACTTATTTAGGTATACAGTGGTGAAAATTAGCTCCTAATAGAATTGTTGTATATTTCTTTGTAAAGTTGGGATTCTTGATTCTTACTTGTGAGTTCTTTGGTTTCTAGTAATGTTTTTCGGGGTTGTTGTTTATTTATATTGAGAATTATCAATTTTCTAAGGAAATAAAACTAAATCCGGGCCTGTGAAAAGACCCGAGGGAAACAATTAGTTAAGTTTCCGATTTAGCCGAGTCTGGCATTGAAAGTCGCTTGATTACCTCATGATAGATCAATTATTACTGGTCTTCAGAACTGAAGTTCAATTTCACACCCGCAGCGAGCCGTTAGAAAATATACCCACCCCATACCCACACGAACCTCTAAACAAACTAAAACCGGAACTTATGCTGGATGGCCGGAAACTAACCGAAGAGCGATGCCCTCGTAATTACTAATAACAAAACACAAGGACTTCGAAATTTGTTCTAATTTTGGTGAAACTATTTCTAGGTCAAATTTTGACCCTCTTACATTTTAAATAATTTTTTTTTTACAAGATATATTTTTCACAAGAATCATTTTCTTTCTTAAAATAGATCTTTTCATGTTTCTTTTTTATCTTTTATATATTTATTTCAGAAGCAAAACATATATAACTATATTTTTGTAGTCGTTGGAACTACAAAGGTTCGAATAACTACAGTAGGAAAGTGCTTCATTGTTAAATAAAATTCTAGGGATTTTTTGTTAGAATATTGGTATTCCTGATATACATGTTTCGTTGAAAAGAAATGTGAATTTTTTTTATTATTACGCGGGATATTTACGTCTTAAGATGTTTGGAAAGTTTTCTCATAACTTTTTTTTATTTGCGGGTAACAATTTGTTAATTAAGGCTTCGCTTGTTTATGGAACAGTTTAAGTACGAATGGGTTTCTTAGGAAATGACGTATTTAGTTATGTAACGAAATTTCGTCACGATATTACTACACTTCAACAGTTAGAATGAATCATAACCTTTTTTATTCTCTTCAGTTTGTAATGAACTTCTTTAGGAAAGCAATGATTGTTTTCACGTTACTTCGCGTGTTATGTAACGAAATTTCGTCACGATGTATTTACTCGTCGATAATTAAACAGATATCGTAACTACATTTATTTATTTTAATTTATAATTGATTTTTTTAGATAATGAATCATTAAGTTATCAATTAAATTATTTCTTCTTTACTCAATGTCGTTTCTGATTTAAGAAACGTAACGAAATTTCGTCACGATATCTCTACTGTTCGACTATTGAAAGAAATCGTAATTATAGTTAATCTCTTTGACAATTAACGGATTTCTTTACAAAATTAATAATTTAGTTGTTTTTTTATTTATTTCGTTGCATATCCGTTGCAAGAAGTGTAACGAAATTACGTCACGATAATGAAAAAAAGTTTTAATGGATTTCTTTACAAAACCAAAATTTGTAGCTATATTTATTGTGTTCAACTTCTTGACAAAATCAATCAATTATTGGTTTCTTCTTTACTCTTTTTGTTGCGAGTAACACCTTTTTTTCATTATAATGCGCTTAAAAATGCCTGTAGCAGTGCTACCAACCAATTAATTTAAAATACGAAGTATTATAGCAAGGCGAAAATAAATATTTTTAAAATGTACATGTTGAGAGAGCACCGCCAACAGCAATATAACACTCAAACTCAACAACAGAAAATCTGCAACAGGTATCGATTGAGCTCACGTGTACTCTCCACTCCAGGCTTTCCATAACGTGAACATTGCCAGTCGTGCTGTAATGGTGCCAAGCCGTCTCTCCATGCTTGCTGCAACCGACAGCGGGCTGGAGGACGTTTGCTGCTCTAAATATCGATAATTTAAGAGAGGGGTTGGTAGACCTGCGAGAGAATAATACAAACCGACAATACTTGGCTATCACATGAAATGCTATAGTTGCAGATATATGTATATACTAAGGTGTCGTGTTTTCTTATACTTTGTTCGCATGTATACAACATATTTTAATAGTTTCCGTGTCTTTCAGTTATTTTAATGTTCGTGATTAATTTATTTATGACTTCTTCTTTACCTAGTTGCAATCATTATCACAATATATGTTTTATATTCGTTTTTAATCGAATAACAATTGAAATTTCTTTTTAGTTTATTGGTAACATTTTATTTTGTACATCCAAATAACTATAATTTCTGTTTAAATGTATTTATTACTTATAATATTATTGCTTAGTTGGTAAAATTGTCAGTTTTTATACAAAGCAAGTCCAGAAAACATGCATCGTAAAATTATATAATTTTTGAAGTATATGCATAATAAAAACTTATATTAGATATGTTAGTAACATTTAAAGTTGGTAACATTGTATTTTATATTAAATTTTAAAGTAAAATTACCTTAACTATTCAAAATACTTAAGATACAATTAGTTTTTGAAATAAATATTACTTTTAATCCATAATATTTATTTCATAAGTTCATTTCTATATGTTGGCAACATTCAGTTTAAAATATCTTATTTGGTAACATTGTTATTTTGACGTTTTGTGGGTTTAAAACTTTTATAACTATTCATAATAAGATGAAAAATTAAAAATACTCAAGATAAAATTAGTTTTTGAAATAAATATTACTTTAATGATTATAATATTTATATCAAAAGTTTATTTTGATATGTTGGCAACATTTATTTTCACATATCGAAATTGGTAACATTGTTATTTTGACGTTTTGTGGGTTAAAAACTTATAGAACTATTAATATTTAGATGGAAAGTTTAAAAT
>NEEE01001077.1:0-32154 GCA_002278615.1 Pogonus chalceus
GCATGTCATTATTAGACAAAAAGTTTTTTTGGCAGAAAAAAACCAAATATAGTAAAACTAATACCAAGAGCGTATTTATCATGCCAGAGTTAATTAGAAAACATATTTTGCATGTCAAAATGACTGATTTCGACTAGAAAATGCTTACTTACTTTAAATTCATTAAAAATTGTTTTTGGTCACTTTTTTGTCAGGCAATCATGCAAACGTTATTTAATAATTATCAATGATTACTGTTTAATGATTCTTAAGGATGTATAAGTGTTTCAGAAAATGTTTTTGATAACTTTTTTATCATTTGCTATGATTCAAAAATTAATTTAAAAATTTATTCTTTACAAAAATAATAACAAATCATTTTTTTATCTGGTATAATTTGAAGTTATTTGTTAAATACAATAAATTCACGTTGTGGAGCTTCTTAGTCTCGCATCTCTGTTAAAAACAGGGAATTGATTTAGCCCTACCACCTCGTCAAGGTTATGCTCCACGTAGGTAGGGTATAATATAATAAACAAAACAGCAAATATCTTTGATGTTATACCTTAATGCAGTGATTTTCAACCGTTTTCTTGTCGCGGCACAATTTTAAAAAAAGTAAAAAAATAAAATGCTTAAAATCAGTAAAAATCGTAAGGTTCTAGTCTTCTTTTTATCTTCAAAATGAACTTATTCTAAGTATGTCTGAACTTTATATAATTTATTAGAGAATTTAACGGCGAATGCACGTTTTATAATATTTATCTTAGATTTCGAGAAATTTGCAAAAAACTAAAAATGCCTAAGAGCAGTAAAAATCGTAAGGTTGTATCTTCTTTTTTTCTTTAAAATGGACTAATTTGAAGTATATCTGAACTTTATTTAATATAAAAGAGCAGTGATTTACAACCTTTTTTTGTCGCGGTACACTTTTAGCGATTTCAAAATTTGATGGCACATAAAAAGATAAGTTTAAAAGATAATACAAATTTTTTTATGAATTTATTTACCTATTTCTGTTAAAATAATTTGTACATTTTCTTTTTAAATTATATTTTTTAATATTTTAACATATTCATATATAAATATATTTCGTCATGAGCAAAAATTAAAATACTGAAAATCGGTAAAAATTGTTGGATTATAGTCCAGTGATATTTGATAAAAATAACCTGATTTTAAGGTAAAATTATTATGCTTTTAATCGTTTAGGGACATTATATGAGACGTGTATATTTAAAGTTCCTATTTAATGGCGCATTTTTTCGCGAGCTTTCCGCAAAACACTATAATATTGAAAATCGCTAAAAAGCGCTGGATTATATATAGTCCAGTAATTTTTATCAAAAATGTCCTAATTTTGAGGTATATTTTTATGCTATTTTTGAATTATCTTAATTATTTTGCGAGATATCTATAGAAAATTAAAATATTTAAAATTACTAAAAATTGCTGGTTTTTAAATGATATTTTTACATTATGTGTCTATTGAAAATATTATGGAAAGTGTATTATCAAAGTGTAAGCAAAATAGTGCGATAATTTCGTTAGATTTTTTCGAAAAACTAAAACACTCAAAATTGCCAAAAGTCGCTGTACTTTATTCCAGTGTTGCTATGGTAACTTTGATGGCAAAGTAATAATACAATCTATCTTAAACTTTCCTATTAGTTCTATGGATATTTAATTTTTATTAAATTCTACAGAAAATAAAAAATAATTTACGTTTCCGATTGGAAAACGGTGTTATTTTAATAGCTATTTTCTAAACCTGGAAGTGTACATCTGAAACCGTTTACATTGCAACAAAAATTAATAAATCGTTTAAAGCATAAATCATTTTTTTTTTTCTGTTTTTATGTATTTTGTGATTAAAAATGTTTGTATTCCTATTTGATTCATTCTAAGAAAACTACAAAAGAAAAGAAAATTGAGTAAAAACAAGACACTTTTACTTGAAATTAATTGAGTTATATTTTCAGGCGATTTAAAAACGGATTCTTTTTTCAAATTCGTCGAAAACTAATACACATATTAAGAAAAATCTTATAAATAATCAAAAATAATGCAAATTTCTTTACTTTAGGCCCAAATTTATTTTCTCAGAAATAAGTCAATTAAAAAAAAAGTAAGATTTATACGATATATAACGTGCTTCGTCAATTTCTATCCTAAAACCAATACCTAAAAAATTGACCATCTTGGCAGGAATCACTGTAGCTCAGATTTTTTACTGATTTTCAGCATTTTATTTTATTTCCAAAAATTTCATGAAATAATTGCGATATTGAGCTGAAACTATGGATATATATATGTTTCATATTTATTGTTCTTAACTGATTTCTACCAATCAAATTATATTAGAAGTCTTAATTATGTTGGTTATTTTATGTTAAGTATACTCACAGTCACGGACATTTCTTAAATATAATTTTAATTTTCGAATAACAGTTCAAAGAAACTTTAATTGTTGAATCGGAATTCGCCTTAAGAAATATCCTTGACTGTAAGTATACCAAACATAAAATAGCCAATATAATTAAAGCTTCTTAATTTAATAATTATCAAAGTATTGTAATTAAATCCATTAGAAATAAATTTCACGATAATAATTTAATTATTACAAAAGGAGATAAGGGAAACATGGTTGTTGTTTTAGAAAAAATCCAATACATATAAAAAATTAATAATATTTCATAAGCCTCTGATATAGTCAAATAAAACGCTGACCTTACATTTAAACTTTAAAAATCTCTTAAGTTTAGAAACAAATTTAATAACAGATAATATTAACAATTTTTTTTAAAATATTCAATGAACCCAATATGTCCGAGATTATAAGGGTTATTAAAAACCACAAAGCATACTCTCCTATTAAACCTATAGTTTTGTATATTAATTCCCATGCCAACTTTACACTGTATATAGACATTTAACCGACTTCTAAACCAAAATCAGTAAAAAAAAAACGCCAAAAGACTAACCAATAAATTAACCTCCGATTTACCATAAATAAAATGTATATAAACCACTAAAATTGTTAGTATTAAAGTACTTTTATTTTAATAATGACAAGTGTAATTTGTCGAAACTATAGTCACAAACAAGGTTCATTGTTTAAATTTTATTTCATAATAATTACTCAAAAAAAATAAATTGGCTAAAATTACTGAGCTAAAGTATGATATTATTCGTAATTTTTAACATTTAAGTTGTGTGCTTGAATTTCTAGAAATAATTGCGCTTTTATTCTAAAAGTTTCATTAGAGTATCTGCAAAGTGTCAGCTTTATAACGCAATTATTTAACAAGGTTTTAGTATGAAACTAAAATATTGATAATAGTAAGAAGAAGCTTAATGTCGAAGTATTATATTTTGGATATTTATCGATTTAGAACATAATGTCATATTTATTTTCAAAGTTTCATCCTGATAGCAGAATTATTTCTCCATTTAGAGTTGTAATTATATATTAAACAAGAGAAAAACTTTCGTTGAATAACAAAAAACGTATTTTGATTACTGTTTTATTTTTCAAACTTAATTAATTACTAAATTATTTTTTTGAAAAAGTAAAATTAGTAAAACAAGCTGAACTTTAGTGATTCAGTGATTTTTATTTAAAGTCTTACTGCATTTGAAAAAAATGATTAATTTTTTATGTATAATTTTTAGAGCAGAAGTCTATTAGGAACATTATGAACTATGTATTACTAAAATTTTATCTAAATAGCGCAATTATTACTCGAGTTTGATATCATACTTTTTCCCGCAAAATTAGATTATAAACAAATGGTTTATTCAAATAAAATAAATAATATAAAATATATCTAAAGATTTAGTTAAAATTTTATATTATTTTAATTCATAAATATCCAAATATTTCTTGATATAAAACTATTTAATTCCTAGAATTTTCTAATATTAAATGATATTTATATTTAACATTTGTCCTTTTAAATGATTAATAAGTTTTTAAAATATGTTTAATTGTTAAAGAAAATATTTCTGGGATGAAAAGTAAAATTAATAATAATAAAATATATAAGTACACATAATATTTTTTGAACATTTATTTAATCTCTTTTCAATAGAATATATAGAATCGTGCATTGTCAACATTCTATATATGTTATATAGAAATTTTGAAGAAAATGTATAGAGTTTAAAGTTATAATAGCTATTAATTTCTATATGAATACAAACTTTTGGCATACGATTGACTTACATTAAAAGATATCTTACAATGTCATACAGATGGTGATTTAACATTTAATTATCTTTCGCAGAAATTATTTTTAACATATTTTTTATACTTGGAAANTTAAGGGGTCACAGATATGCAATTTGGACGAATTTAGAAAATGATTTCAAGTTTCTTATTCGGAAACAAATTTTGCTTTTTCCTTTTTCGATAAAATTTTAAATAATTTTTAACAATAATTAACCATCTGATGTGAAAATATATATCCGTATACTAATAGAAGGTATATATTACATATAAATATGATGATTTTTAATATTATTTTACATATTTCATTAATTTATTTCTGTTGCTAAATGTAAATATATAAACTTCTACTAGAATTGGATTTGTTAATATTTATTATAAACTATAATAAGATCTCTAAGTCATCACATTATAGCGCTTACATTGGCTTTATTTAATCACAACAATTTTAAATAGTATTTTACACTAAAATATATCTATATTAAATAATAAATCAAATATCCTTGCTTTCTTTGTAGTAAAACATTAATTAATGAATAATACGAAATAATGTAATTTTAAAATATTTGGTTTTTATTAATTTCCTTTGTAAAATAATATAAATTTATTTATTTGTTGAGTGTTTTATAAGGATATTTGATTTATAAAATTGAATAATGTTAAATAGTAACAATGTCTGTTTCCAAATATGAAAAATTCAATAAAACTGACGCTTGAAACATAATAATAGAGTATACATCGACACGTGCAAGCGATACATTGTTTTAAATTTACTTTTAGTAAGACATCAAGATAGAAACAGAATGTTATCCTTTGAGATTTCTCTTAGAACGTCAGTCTAAAATTGATTGACACATAGCACATGTTTTTTAATCTAATGTCTGATTAATTAAGAAGAGAATATATATGTATATAATTAGATTTAATTTGTGCATATAAAACACTGTGCGATACGCTACCTATCACAAGGGTTAACTAACAAAGTCGGGCTCAAAAAAAATTTCACCTTTTAAATACATAAATATGTCTACAGATTATTTATTTTTTAGTATTTTAGTCCGGCTCTGTTATTAATTGGATTAAATAAGTGTTGGAGTTTAAATTACTGTACTTTGGCGAATGAACTACTTACGAAATTCTCTAAAAGTCTTGTAATTGGTGTTCAAATCCTTTTTCTCAATTATAATTTTAATTTAACACCAAAATGACGAACTGGTGTAACAGTTACTTCCATTTTAAATATACATTTGAGAAAATTTCGTTTCGTGATTCAACGAATCAAAAAATTAAACATGCAGCAGTACAGACATAAATTATTAATATGTATTTTTGAAATGTTTTTATTCAAAATAAAATTTAAATTATATATTTGAATATGATATGACTTGTCCTAATTAAATCTAATGATTTCAAAAATGATTGTATCTATGATATGTCTACTCCCCATTTGTCTAAATAATTATAAAATAAACAAATGTCTGCACTGCAAAAATAAACTACAGTTAATTAATAAATAAATAGAATAAATTCGTTATATAAATTGTTTCGCTGTCTGATATATCAACACTGGCAGAAAGGTATTGGAATTAATAAATTATTTTTAAATAAATTTTCAATCAACAATTATAATTAAACGGCGTGATTGATTAGGAACTGCGTTTTTATAACGCATGCGCCGTAGCATGCAGGCCTATTCCGGCCCAAAAATTTAGAGGGCCATATAATTTACGACCCAAAAAGTTTCCTTGGCATAAAAAAATTTCCAATCTAATTTTTATTATAACCAATAAATTTACGGATCGCTTTAATTTTCATCTTGGGAACTTATGCAGTTGCTTCTTCTTCTTGATTATGTTTGGCCAATGCGAGAAGAATCATTGTCAACTCTTTTCGGTTGATTTTACCGTCTTGGTTGTAATCAACACCGCGTAAGATTGTTTCTTCGAAGTCCAGCAAGTCTTGAGCATCGTAATCCTGTAAATAAATATAAAATATATCTATATTTTTCTTTTAATTTACAATATTGTTTGAAACAAAAGTATGTGCAACACATAAAATTACGTTTTGCAGAATTTTTTGGTACATTTAAGTAGTAATTTGGAGCTAAGATGAGTGACAGCCTGCTTCAAAATTCTGAGCTCTATTAAAAATATACCACCTCTGCTACCGTACTTCATAACAATTTTAGACTTTCATATCCCCGGCAAAACAAATTACTTGTAGAAATAAAATAAAAATAAGGAACATCTTATTAAAATATAAGTGTAAAATTGTCGTCTGTAAGTGACATATTAATGATGCCGTATCACCTAACATAAACACACAGTTTGGTACATACAGCAAGCCACCCCTTACAAGTTTTTCATCTTTTACCTCGTTATCTATCTCAGGTGTTACCATGACAACGTATATAATTAAGTATCATAAATTATAAATCATCCAGCCTCGTACAAGGAGAATATTAAATTTTATGCAAGAGTGTTGACGCTAATATATGCCCTTGTGTCATGTAAAGAAAAATTATACCAGGAAAACGAAAAAAATGCGTTATAATATGATAATAAAAAAATTATTCTTAGTATATAATTAATAAAATTTCTTGCAATGGATAATAAACTTAAACAAAAATTAGCTGTAGTTATAGATTAATTAAATTCATATTTTATTTTTAGAATTGAAATTCAAATGTTTTTCCAACGATTATTACTGCATGGATATTCCAATAATTGTTTATTTTGCAATTTTTTTTTTTTAGTTACAAACGATTGTTTCTTATTTGCAGTCAGATATAATTAAATATTAAAAATAATTAGTTAAGACTGAACTATTTTTATTAGCTTAAAACTTTTGCAATTTAACATGTTTTTTATAGCCATCGTCAAAATAAACATTAATATTAACATACATTTATTTTGAATTAAAAAAAAATATATTTGGATCACTTGAATAGAGGATGTTGTCGGCACTCGGTGGAACATATTTACTACATAAGAAATAAAGCAAGAAATGTTTTAACTAAATTTAAAGAATACGAAAGATCATGGCGATTAAAATAGTTTAATTCTAATTTAGCCAAACATATGTAAAAAAAAAAAAACCATTATTTTTCTATAGAAAATTTAAAAGTATTACATCGCATAAATAATTTCTTTAAGTTAAATTATTTGGAAAATTTTTAAATAAAGAAGGTGATTCACAACGGTAAACTTATGAATGAACAACTTAAATGATTTCAATAACCTCTTTGGATTATCGGAACTTTTCAAATTATTTCAAATAAACCTAATATAGTAGTTCTAAGAATTATTTTTTTAAATTGTATTTATAAGGACATTCTCAATTGTACCCTTAATTCCTGATAATGGCTTTATATATTTGTGAATTTAACATATTCGGGTATGTTTTGTGGCACAGATAATATATTTAGAAACATAATTTTACCAAAAATAACATATTTATTTATTTAATTTTTATATTAATTTGGAAATTAAATATAAAATAATTGCTGTGAGCGATCAAAAACTGCCAATTAAAAAATTTAATTTTAGGCATTCTTTATTTTTCGTTTTAATAGTTAATACTAAACTATTTACAACATGTCAAATGTTACTTTTGAAACAATTTAATTTGAAACTGATGATTGAATATGTTTGAACCATTGAATAAAGATAATTTATTTGTAAAATGTTACGAGAATTCACTCTGTTCTTGTTTTTACTTGCTTGTACCAATTCTAAGTGGCCAATTAGGTCACTGATGCAACTAGAATAGAGAACAAATTGAGTTTTCGAAATATTTGGCACAGAACTTTATTTTCATCTTTAGACAACAATCCAATCATAATAATATTGATACCCTTTTGTTTAGAAATCGTTACTGTAATCAGAAACTTATATAAAAAAAAACATTTTTACAGTAAATTTATTACGGGATGTAATTAATAATTAAGTATTAAAATTTTATAGATGAAATTAAACGTTTTATGATTATTTTACAAATATGAATACATTAATGGCAACTTAATTTAAATATTATCATGAGTGTTGTTTGAAAGAGAAGTATATATTAATATGTTGGTACGTTTGCAGTAAATTGAATAGGATGCTAACGATTATTATACGGTTGTATATTCTCGTTAGTGTTACCATATATGGCTGTACATTTTATCTAAAATGGCTCGTTGTTATGACTATGGGTTACTGATATGCTTTGTGCGAAATTCCCTAATCACGCTATTTACAAGATATGTTCGTACGAACACTGTGTGACGTATAGAAATTAAATTATTAAATTCAAAATTGTGTATGAGTTGTAATTATTTATATTATATTAGAAAGGAATTATTTTCCTGTTAAGTTAAAATAACTTATGAAAAACATTAATAAAATTACAGTTTACTACTTGTTTATGAAAAGATTTGAAAAGTTATAAAATAGAAAATTTTTATTTGAAAAGTTCAGCTATATTTTCCAATAAAATTCAATAAAAACCTCTAAGTTCTTTAGAAAAATTCTGCAATTTACTAAGTAATTGCAATTTTTCTTTTATAAAGTGTAGCATAAGAAAACATTTCTGATTTTTATACCAGACAAACATATTTGGAAAAGTAACGAAAAATAAGACAGTGACATTTCAAGAAACTTTTTGCAATTCCTTATTTTTTCCATTGAAATTTAATAAATAGAAAACGTTGGAAATAAAATTAAATGTATATTTCATTACAATTGATTTGATAAATTCTATTTATGAACATTTTTTTCGAAGTATTTTTTTACGCCATAAATTTTTCTCTATTAATGTAAAGAAATATCCCGAGTCGAAATTTAAAGCCGATATTGCTCTTTCTAGTTCAGAATAGAGCCTCTTTAGAGCCCAGTAGATGGGAATAAAGCCCATTTAGAACCCAGTAGTGCAACTAGCACCTACATTAGACCCTGAGGTCCTACTAATCATCGAGAGATCCGATTTAAGACCGCTAAGTCCGACGATATAAAAAATAAATATTTCTTATCAATTCAAGTTTAAAANGAAATAAAATATTTGTTCCGAATTTAAAAAAATACACGTAATGAGCCTCTTTTTAATTATATACTACGATCCTGTTCAAGATATATAAAAAAAAATATATCTATTTTTAAAAAGTTTACCAACTGTCATGCAAAATGGAATAAATAAATTAAATTTAAGTGACATTGTTTCAGATCTTGTATTTATGAATTTTCCTGTGATTTTGTCTTTATATTTAAAAATTAATCAAATAAAATATCGATAAAATCATTCATTTGAGTTTTCATTATTCGCATAAAAAATTAATAATAATTTTTAAAATTCACTGCACAATTAATATTTTTTATGAACATACCTAATTATTCATATTAAATTCATTTTATTTCTAAGTATGTCGATTATTTTAATCTTTCTGGTATTAAAATAACAACTAAAAGAATGAAAGCGTTAAAATATATTTGTTTTATTTTGTATGGCACTCTATAAACCGCTTAAAGATGGAAATTTGATAAGATCGTCGTAAATTATTAAAAAAAAAAAGCTCATTAGATGCACATTTTAATTTTAAACTACTTCTGTATTTCATTATTTGTCATAATATTAAATGGAAAATTCTAACACTGAACTTCCTATAAAATAAAAAAAGGACACTTGGTATATATTTGTATATTATTTCTAATTTTTTGTTGGTATTTTAAAAAAATTCTGATAATGATAAAATACGTAAAAGATAATTTTAAATTTACGTGAAATAATCTTTATGATTTATTTGATTTTTTATTTATTAACAAATAAGTGCACGAACTGTAAAATAATTTATGCCGACATAAGTCAAAATTAAGATTTAATTAAAGAAAAATTAAGATTGCTTCCCTTTTTTTTTTGTTATATTAATGAAGAAGGTACTTAGACCACGAACTATATGTTTAAATATTTTATGACTGATTTTCCTATAAATTTTATCATGTAGAATTGATATTTTAATAAGACCGTTTAATCTACTAATATATAGGAGTAAATTATGAAACAATTTTTTTTAATAACATTTTAAACTTTAAAATTGTCATATCTGAAAATATTTGATAAATAATTTTCTTTAATGTTTTAATAAAATAATATTTCTTATTAGTAAATATATACCTTACATTAATGAAATTGAACCATTATTTAAATAAAATGTATTATGTAAAAAGTAAAATAAAATGATAGCCATAAATCAGAAGTAATGTTGCAGTTAAGAATTCAATACATGTTTTCACAGCAGCAACCTGTGAAGTTATAGTCTGCGTTTCATTTGAAGATTTAGGTTATCTTAATAGCAATCAGAATTACAACGCTAAACTATGGGATATGCGACGCAAATACCCATTAAGTGCAATGTAATAAATTGGTGAAATCGGAATATAGCTTAGTACGTGATTCAATTTTACGGAAATCTAAATCGAATTACATGTCAACGTTTGTCGATTTACTACATACGTATGTATTTATGTATTTAAAGTACATATATAACATTACATCTATGTATTACTAAATTTTAATATTTATAAATACCTTTTTAACGAGTTCTAATAAATCTTTCAAGAATCCACGTAATTCTTCATTCTCGATTGTTCCATTGTTATCCTGAAAAAAGAAATATTATAAAATACATAGCATTGATAAACATCTTAAATGTAATAAAAATATTTACACCCACTCCTCAATTTACGCGGAATATCGGTTCCACGTGAATTGCATTAAGCGGATCAAAATTGCTTAAAATTTTTAAGCACAATATAAGAAATATTGAAAATAGAAGTTATACAAAATATAAATAATCTTTTTAATTTATTGTACGAAAACCTCATTATAGGAGGATTTCGCGTTATATAGAAACCGTGATATAAAAATACTATGGTTCAAGAAAACTGACTGTATATACTTGTTACTTTTAAAATTTTCTGGGAAAAATATTTTCTGGCTTCATTAATTTAGTCCGTAAAAATTGATATGCCGGGTATATNTATTTGTAATATTAGGAAATTCAATGGTAAAATTTTCATAACTACGCCATAATTTTTCTCTATTGATGTTATTATAAATATTTAAGGGGGGGATATTCAGGAATTTTTTTTAAGTGTTAAAACACAATCAAATCATTTGGTATTTTTTATTATATTGCTGTACGTATTTTAATTATTATTAATTTTTTTTTTTAGAATTATCGATATTAATATTTGGAGCTGTAGTAGCCTTCCATGTCAGACACCCCAAGAAAAGGGACCACCATGAGGCACAGTCGCGATCAGTCCTTAAGGAAGATAGAACAAAATCGTTTCCTTAAACTATATTAGATTGGCTATCATAAAACATAAGATTTTTGAAAAAAAATTGTTTTTTTCCGTAAAAAAAAAAAAAAAAAAAAAAAAATGATATAAATTTGTTTACAAAAAATCGAAAAATTAAAATATCAAAAAAATTCTATACTTTACGATAGAAAAAACAGATTTGCACATTGCCGATAAAGGTTAAAGTGATTTCATTGAATGGTTCACGAGAAAAAGTGGCACGCAGTTTGAAAAATTTGGTTTCGAGAAATACGCGCTTAAAGTTTTCGGTATCATAGTTAACATATTGTACGGCCAGAATTCTTCTTGTATCTTTGCAATATCAATAAACCCTTTTAGAGCGTCAATCTAGATAGTATAAAGGATAGATTTATGCAAAAAATTGATTTTTTTAAACCTTCAGGGCGGGGTCTTCGCAAAAATTGTTCAGAATTAAATAAGTTCCTTTTTAACATTATTTTTTGAGATACATGTAACATTCAAAATAAAATAAAATGACATCTCAACACTCTCTGTCTTTTAATAAATATTTTAATGTAAAGACGATTAAAATAATAAATACTTATTTCTAAATAAAATTAATTTCGTATGAAAAATTTGGTAGTTCAACAAAAATAATAATTGTGAAGTGTAGCTTAATTTTAATACAAACAAAGAAAAATTAAATTAATGATTCCGTCGACATTAAATTTTATTATTGTTTAAATATAAAGATAAGATTAAAAAAAATATTCATAAATACAAGATTTGAGACCATGTCACTTAAATTAAAGTTATTATACTTCCGCGTAATTAAAAAAAAAAGTCTCTCAAAATAAAAAGTAATTAGTATAAATAAGAATATATATTTGAATTTATATTAGAAAGAAATATTTATTGTACAAATTTAATTTTAAAGTTAGAAATTATTACAAATATTGATTTTAATAATTTTGGGGCTTTAACCCTATCCTCTGTCTCTTCTATTTGAATATGAGTTAACCATTGAAGATAATATAAAATTTCATTAAAATAATATTATTAAACTTTAAGCTATTAACGGCTTTAATTCAATAAAAATAATCGTAACAAAATAAATAAAACATACTTACTCTATCATACAATGAGAAAACTCGTTCAATATCATCTTTCGTAAGTTTTGTAGCACCCTAAACAAAATTAACAAATGCATTAATTTCCACTTAAAAATGTCTGGAACATGTATATATGCTGTGAAATATTCATAGGATCATAGGTTATAATGTCAAGTATATAAGGTTCAAAAATTTATGCAATGTGGAAAAACACATTTAAAGCATAAAATGGAATAAAAAAAACTACATGCCTGAAATATTCAAATTATTGTGCTAATAGGAAAAGCTGAAAGGTGCTATTCAGTTTGCTGTAAGCCACATGTTTTTTTTGTTTTTGTTTTACGACATTGTTTAACATCAAGTTTTTATATTAATTAATTTTATATTCTAGTTTATGTAAGATATATTTTGAAGCATTTAATTTTAAAACAAGAAAGCTTAATATTATTTAAAGAGAAGAAATAGATATGTAAGACAGGGTATTGAGACATTTATTTATCATATTATTTAAACATTAAAATTGGAACAACATTTATAAAAAATAACATATATTTAATAAAAAGGGAACACTAAAGAGTAATCACAATTAAAATATTAAATAAAATATATTAAGATTTTAAATATTTTGAAGAGGGTTCAGCTTTCTTGTTAAATTAACACATGGCTTGGAAAAATAGGTGATTTTAGATAAAATCTTATTGATAAGATTTTTGCTTATTTTTCGAAATAAATCTGAGATTAATACAGCGTAAATATAAGCAAAAATCATAATAATAAGAAATGAAACATGAAACACAGAGAACAATACAAGTACTTACTTCTATTCCCTCCTAAGGAAATTGCGACCATAGGATTACGACACAAACAAATAAAGCAGTGCATTCATAACATATGCGCTCACACACACATACACACTTTTTTTTAAATTTTAATATATGATATCAGTTAAATTTAGGGGTACTGGTCATTTTATGCACTAGCGCTATTTTAATTTAATTTGGTTCATTTAATGTGTTTGGATTTTATTAATTTTGTGCCCTCTAAGGTGCAAGTACATCATTTGTAAAATTCACTTTTTTACATGATAAAATAAATAAAAACTTATAAGTACCATTCAATAAAATTTTAGTGAAATTGTTTGACGTTTGTTATAAAGTGAATTTTCCAAATGTCTGACTTATTCCGGCCGTAGCCGCAAAAGACCAAAGTTTGGTAAATACGATAGATAGATAGAGATAGAAAATTGCGCAGATAAAGAGAAGAAAAACAAGCTCAAACCAATCCAATGTTTTCTATGTGAGGGGTAAATCGTGGATTGAACTAATTTCACCTTAAACCAAGACTGAAGTTTTATTACGACATTCGAATCGCATATTGTCTCAACGGTCACTGCTAATTAAATACTTTTCGTTTAATTACATTTCTTTTATTTTCACAAATTATAGATATATTGAGTTATATCGAGCTCGCCTATAATGATCACGTATAGAAAATAACTCTATTGTAATGTATAGAACGCTTCTAGCTTTCAAAACTTTATACTATAGATAAGACAGGAATACAAATCCTTTGTTACATTTCCAATCAATGGAATTTATGGTACATATTATAATGTTACAAATAAATTCATAGACTCATATTTTGCTTTCAAATATTTGTGGAAATAAACTTTATAATATTTTTTATTAAATTTATACGATTTGAATGTCGAAAAAGGCTTAAATTTGTTTCATTTGTAATTGGTTAGAATTTTGTGTACAAAAAATATTGGATCTTACCTTGAAAACCTGTCGGCACAAGAAATTTTCTTTAACAGGTAGTAACCTATAAAATATAGCATATATTCAATTAGAAATTAATATAAAAAATAACTTTTAAATAATTTAAATAATGTTTTTATGTAAACTCAATTGTTACAAGTAGATTCTCTTAATTCTAACATAAAATAAATGAATGGTTTTTTGAAATAATATTAATTTTATTTCGTAATATGTCTTTTGTTATTGATAATAAATGGACCAAGTATTATTAAAAGCAAAGTAGGAAATAGCCTTTTTTAGTTTGACGATAAAATATTAAACAGCACGGAGAAAATTTTATGGTAAATACAACCATCAGAGTATTGTAAAAATCCTCTTCAATGATAGTGATACCCATAAAAATGATAAAATTTATTATACATGTGATGAGCTTTATAATTAAAATAATAGATTTAATAATAAAAATAGTAATCACTCATTAAATACGATTAGAAGATTTTTACAATACTTTAATGGTTGTATTTACCATGTGTGATAAATATTATAGATAGCCTGCCTTTTTAACTTCTATTTTTACTTTTATAAAATTTGTTGTCTGTAGCAGGTGCCTACCTTTTTTTTGTCGAATATGAAAATCAGTGCAAAAATTTTCATTATGCAATAAATTTTTCCTTATTAATATTACAACGAATTTTTAAATAAAAAAGTTTTTCAGGATTTAAATATAAATTTAATAAACTTCTTTTTAAAGATATATAACTATCCTGTCATGAAATCGATAAAATCATTGATTTGAGTTTTATTTATTCTTATAAAAATTAATTATAATTTTTAAGCTTTACTTCACAATTAATATTTACTATATGGGTCTGCCTAATTTTTCAAACTAATTTGAGTCTATTTCGAAGTGTCTCCATTATTTTAATCTTCCTTGCATTAAAATAAGAATTAAGTATTAATAGTTATTTACATACCAAGTGCGGGAACGACTGGTTCACGGAAAAGTGTTTGTCGGCACGAGCTTGCGAGTGTCGCCATAGAACAAATCCGGGAACCAAGTTCACGCAAGATGTATGTACAATATTTTTTGTTCGAAAAGTTTAAAACTATTAATTAATTATTTATATTATTTTTAATGGTTATGTTTGACGTTTAATAGGTTACTTCTATCAAATCTGACAGAATGTGTTGCCAACTGTGTTAATGAAATGCACTAAATTTATATTTAAAAATTAAATTTCATTCAGTAATTTACCACTTTTTATAATTATTATTAGGAAAAGTACAGTTTTTTAATAGATACCTTAGAAATAGGAGTCCTTTTTGCAAAATTTCCCGTAAGACTTTCTGGTTACAATGCGGTAAATAGAAATTTCGGATGTTGCTAAGGTAATGCAAATCAACACTTTTCAATGCATGAGTACAAAAAAGTTATTTATTTAATTTTGCATGGAACTCTGTAAACTGCTTAAAAAAGGAAATTTCAATTTACCTGTATCTCGTGACAAGATCGTCATATATCATTAAATAGAGGCTCATTAAGTGCACAATTAAATTTGAAAAACTTTTGTGATTAAAAATATTTGTCCTAACAATAATATACAAATATATACAAAAAAGTAAACACCCGGTACACGTAATTGAAAAATATTATTTATTGCAAATCGCACTGCACCGTCATTCTGCAATGCGCTCGGATATTTGGAAAATTATATAGCTTTTTCTTATGACCTTGATATTTCCTAGGCTTATTGTTATAAGCCTATGAATCCTTAAGGCTAATTAGATAATAAGCTTATTGCAATTAGACTCATTAAAAAAAATCACTAGCCGAATGCATTAAAAAATGATATTTCTTTTTTAAATTTCTCATGATGAAAATATCAAAATTATTAAATTGTTATTTTATTATTTAATATTAGAAATTATATATTGCAAGTTTTTTATTTTATAAAAGTATATGTGAATATTTTTATAAACTTTTGAAAAGAAAATTTTATAATATAATATAATGTACAACTGTTGTTTATTTTAGTTTAAACCAAATTTTTATTATCATTGTTACATAAATAAATTTTAATAAAAACTTACTTTGCCATTTCTGAAAGCTGTAATCTTCCATCTTTGTTGGAATCAAATACCTGCAACTAATAAAAAATAAATATTAGTATAAAAATGTAGCATTTCTAATTTTCTTTTTCAAATAATATTTATATATCAAACAAAAACACAAATCAATCGAATGGAATAATAAAAATCCCATTAAATTACATCCTAAATCTACAATTGAATAAAAACGCAAGAATTGAAATTGCAACATATTAATATTTAAAAGAATAATATTTGGTTTAAAAAATCGTTTAAATGAACAGTTTAAATGTAAAGTTAAGTAATTTTAAAAGAAATAAATTTAAAAATTTGTTTAATTATTGCAAATTTGAGTGCTCAACTATCAATTTCTTTTTTATTTATACACTAATTTTGAAGTATGCATAACATTATAAATAAAAAATACTTATTCTATTTCAAATGAAAGTATTAAACAATATATAGATATTATTAAGAGAAGTATATTAATATATTTTATCAAGCTATAAAATAAAAGTGTATATATACAATACAAGTAAATTATTAATACCGTAATGAATATATTTCTATATTTTAAGAATATAATTAATTATTGATTATATAAAAATGTTATATTTACTGATGCAATATCATAAACATTGGATTTATTCAAAGATTAGTACATTATAAAATAATAATTATATATGTGCAAGGTTAAATTAATATATTCGATTTTATTATCTAAATATTATTATTTTTATTTCAATAATCCTTGTTTATGAGTATTGATTCAAGGAATTAATAAGTAATAAATTGATTTCATGGGTCCTTAACCTGAGTCTAACTTAATATTACAATTAATTTATTTAACAGGTTCGTTATTTGGCGTTTTCGCGACTCGTTTCGTTTTTTCAACCATTCTCAAGCGCTTCAGTTTTGACCTCTGTGTCGGAAGCTCATTATCTGTTCATATAGTTGTTGCCACGAAACAATGTAATTGTGTAATCATAGTACGTTTACATGGTACCGCCTCGTGATCTGAAACGTTTTATACGTTCCGAAAAAGCCGTTGTTGCTATATACACGAACGCTTTGTAAAGAATTAACCGATGTAAACAAAAACTGCGGACACTGTATACATAATTTTTCGAATAAAGTTACGATAAAGTATGTCAACTAGGTGTTAAGAAGTTGAGATAATAACGTATGTCGAAGTAAAATATCTGCCTATTATAATGCAGTTATATTGATTCATGGCGACGACTTTAAATGCCCCATTGCAAAACTGAATCTTTTTTTAATAAGCTATTGTTACTGTCTATTTTATTTTTTAGACTATTAATAGCGCTAGTCTCTTTTTTTATTTTGTTACTCTCTATCTAATAGTACTTTAATTAAATGAACACTTCTTTAATTAGATGTCTAGTATGTTCTAAATCTTGGAATTCGGATATACACTGACGGAAAAAATGAGGCACTCGAAATTCGTGAAATTTTGCCCATTTTCAAACCGTCATTACTCAGCGTAGATTTTGATGAACCATTGAGGGAAAACAAGCCCAAAGTGTCTTCTTTCAAGGTAAGACTCAAAATTTTCTTTTTTCAAACACCCATAACTTTGTTTCAAATCATCCTAGGAACTTTGTTCTTTAAGACCTGCACAGGAAATTTACCAAATTTTAATGCCATTATGGTCAATCGAGTCGGCAAATTTTTTCCAACTCCGTACACGTCATCAAAGTTGAACATTTTTTTGATTCAAAACAATTTTTTTTTCACAGGGGTGCTTTAGGAAAGCGGAACAGGTTACGCTTAAAATCGCATACATATCTTGAAAGAAGACACATTAAACTTGTTTTTCCTTAAAGGTTCATCAAAATCGATTGAAACTACGCCGAGTAATGACGGTTTGAAAATGGGCAAAATTTCACGAATTTCGAGTGTCTCATTTTTTTTCCGCCAGTGTATATTAATGAATAGCTAGTTCGAAATCTACTATGAGGTTTTCAACTATTTTTATATTATTCTTAGGTAAATTATATTTTAAACCTTTCTGTAAAAAGAATCTGTTCTATTCCCATAAAAGTTATATTCGTTAGATTTTTGACTCTAGGATAAAACTGTTGTTTGAATCTGGCTAATAAGAGCTCTTTTGTAACAAAGTTAATATTATAAGCTAAAAATTTGTGACAGTCTAATAATTCTTTACTCATACTAATAGTTTCCTAGAAGTGAATTTTCATTTCTAATTTTACTAAGCGCGTTCAAAGTTCTTATATATTTGATTAAATTTATTAGATTTATTTTTAAATTTTGCGTTTGTTAAAGTAAATTTTACCTAAAAGTATTATTTATTAAGCCATATCTCTACACGTTTGTTACGGGAATTAATTGTAATATTAAATTAATATGTATTATGAATTTTTTTATATTTCGGATTAATAAATAGGGTAGATATATATTTAAATTAATACTAGTGCGTTGCGTTATTAATATTCATGGAACTCTTATAAAGCTGCATATATTCATGAGCATCATCATCCTTCACTCCTAAAGGAGTGTTATTAGTCGTTCGGAATATGAGTCAAAAGAATATACTGTGTGATCTTTTGAAGATCCTATATTCTTTTTATTTTATTATAAATCTAAAAACTTACATAAAATTTAAAAGAAATTTTAAATGCAATTTGCGAAATCTTGCTATTTTACAAAATCCCAAGGATTAAAATGTAAAAATTATATATATTATTATTCTCTGGACCTTTTTTTTACATTGTATTATTTTTTTAATTTGTTCTAAAACCAATCTTAAGCCTTTATTTTCATTTATAATTTTCAGTTTCTTCAATCGTAATGATTTATTTTTTGTTAAAAAACAGATAATTATTTTTTAATAAGAAACTGATATCATAAAATGTGTTATAATATTTCGCAATATATTTTAAAATACAAATGATTTACGTCATAACTGTGACAAAAAATGAAATAAAAAATGTTGAATTCAATAAAAATTTTCATTGGTTCATTAACGCTTCAACGAGTTTGACATAAAAGAAATCTAAACAAAAAACAAAAGTCTTATCAATTGCAATGATGAAACGTCGGAAATATATTGTACGTAATTGACTCGTTAAACTGAAGGAGCAATTCATCACGAGCCATTTATTTCGATCAAGACCAAGTGGATATTCAGGCATTCTTTACTTTTCACTTTATTTTGTTTTATAACGATCCACCTGTCTATGTTTCCTTCCTCCTTGTGTAGTGCGAAACAAAGCGATAAGAAGTATTGACGATAATCATTTTTGACTATAAAGAATAAGATGTTACATTTTTAAATTTAAATTTATTTTATGAAATATAAAATACTATTGTAGTTTTATATACGTTTTTAAGGCATTAAAATAATATTATGATGCAATAAATTAAACATATTTTGATAGGGAATTTTATTGTAAAAACAATGCCGAAAAGCGCGAGTTCATATTCAGTTTAATTTCGAAAAACGAAAATGTTTGAAATCTGCCAAAATTTTAAGGGTATAGTCATACAATATTTATTTTTAAATTAACCGATTTTGAGTTTTTTTGTATTATTATACATAAAATAATAGATAATTTTACGATGAATGCATTACTGAACAGGGCATTCTAAAATCTATCGTAATTTTTCGAGAAAATCGCAAAAAAATGCTCTTAATCAGCAAAAAAATTTAAATTCATAGTAACTTTATTTTTTTTAAATCAATCGATTTTAAACTTGTATTTTAAATTACAAATATGTGGCGAATGCAAAGCTGAAAAGCAAATACTCAAAATCAGGAAAAATTATAAGTATATAGTCTAACTATATTCCCTAAAAATCGTTCGATTTTAAGTTTTCCAACATGAAATACAAAATAAAGGGGATTGTTGGAGAGAACATTTTAATATCTTTCTTATTTTTCGATAAAATCGCAAAAATCAAAGATGTTTAAAATTAGTAAAAACCGTAATCGCGTAGTCTTTTTTTTTTTTTTTTTTTTTTCAAATATCAACCAATTTTAAGTTTGTCTGTAATGTTTATAAAATGATAGAGAATTTCATGGAGATTGCATTTCTAAAGATTTCATTTTAATATCTATCGTATTTTTCGAGAACATTGCAAAATTGAAAATGGTCAAAATCAGCAAAAATTATAATTATATAATCTTATTATATACCCTAAAAATTAATCGATTTTAAAATATCCTGTATTAAATACAAAACTAAAAGGAGTTTAATGAATGCTGAAGAAAGTATTTTAATATCTCTCTTATTTTTCGAGAAAATTACGAAAACAGAAGATGGTTTGGAATCAGTAAAAAACTTACTAAAAGTCTAACTTTTTTTTTCCAAAATCGACCAATTTTAAATGTGCGTCTATTTTTTTATAAACTTTTATGGCGAACGCAAAGCTGAAGAGCGCATTTCAATATTTATTTTAGTTTTCGATAACACCCCAAAAAATGCTCAAAATCAGTAACGTTCGTAAGTAAGTATTTAGTCATATTATAAGTTTTATAATTACTTTTATTGATTTAAAGTTTAAAATATAAATGAACAATTCAATCTATAATATTAATTAAACAATTTGATATATATTAGGAGCATTTATAAACGAAATATGAGCGGAAGTCGATAACGAAACTAATGTATGTATAGGATAAGGTTAAAGCGTAAACTTACCATGGTGTCTGTATACTCTATTAATTTATCTTCGGACACGTCGTTAATCTTCTTCGCCTCCTTGAGCAAGTCGCGTAGAAAGTTCTGTCGAAATTTCAAAATAACAAGCGATTAGATTCCGTTTTGTTGAATTATTTATTTCAAATGAATAAATATTTTATAACTTATATATCCTTTTTTGGTAAAAATAATTATTTTTATATTACTTATTACAAAATATAACAATGATATAGAAACAATAAAATATTTTAATAAAATATTAATTAATTTTATCTTAACTTTCTAAAAGAACTTTATTAAAAGTTATATATGCAGAAGTATTACATATTTAGAGATTACGTTAGATAAACTATGTTAACTAAAATAAAATAGGAAAAAACGCAAATTAATAAATAAAAGCTTTTTACAAGAATGCATTAAATTATTTTTTAAATTTGCATATTTACTCAAAAAATACTTAAAGTTTTTCGAAAAGTCGTAAAAAAAATGTAAAGTAATATTTTAAATTTACTACATATAATCGAATCTACGTTATCAATTAATAATAACAAATAAATGTCATTTTACTTGACTATTTTTTGCATAAATAATTCTAGCAGGATCGTAGCTAACAATTTTTTTTTTTTCACTAAAAAATTATTTATTAACTACTCTGTATATTTTCAGCGAAGAAAAGAAATTTTGTATTTATTGTATAACAGCTCTCCTTTGTAGTTGCAAGTATTCAGTTGAGTGTAATATGAAAATTCAAAAAATTGTTAATAAAACACCATAATTTCGACATAACGGACAATTTGCTAAACAAAGCATCATAAAATTGAAAAACGTTATTTGTATTAAAAAAAAAAGTAGATTCAAGCTAATTGAACTAATTGTAAGCAATAATGGTTGAATTTTAAAAATTCACGCGTTTTTTATTCGACTCGTGCATTTATTCATCCAACGTAGCGAAGCCTTCACTAATCGTAAATAGTCGTCGCCACGAAACAATGTAACTGCGTAATCATTGTATTTTTACATAGTACCAACTCGCAATCTGGAACGATTGATGTGTTCCGAAAAAATTGTAGTTATAATATACACGAACGCTTTGTAAAGAAGTAATCAATATAAACAAAAACTGTGTGCATTGTATAATTATTATGTAATTACCTTGTTTCATGGCGACGATTATATGTCATTTATTTTAAAGTTAATTTAATTTATATTAAATTATCTTTAAAACGATCCGTCAGAATATTTTATTTGTTATATTTCTATAATCTATAAAAGCTGATAAATATAAATTAAAATGTTTATATTTTTATCTAATTAATTTGTGGCTAAATTATATGACAACTATGCCAGATTTATTTAAAAAAATCAATTTTAATGTATATAATTTTGTTATTATTGATTTATAATAATATAATAAATTTCATTTTTTTTTATCTTAAAATTGTTCTGCTGATCGAAGAACCTTAATTCATTTTTGTAAAGTATAGTTTACTATAAAGTGACATTAATTTAAAAAGCGGAAGTCGGAAACAATAAAATAAGTTCAGTATTAAAACAGTTATGGAGTTCCAATCCTTCCAATGAAGTGAGGTAACGTTAAATACCGCATTTACAAGGGGTGTAGTACTAAAGTCCTAATATATGGATACCTTCCGGAAACACTAAAATTCAGTACATAAATTTTATGTCGGTAGATAGATAACATTGTCTCTGTAAACGTTACACAAACTGACAGTACACTTTGTAACAGTTAATTTATTACCCTACAGATGAGACTTACAAATGAATATGCACATAATTCTATACAAAATTCAATGCGTTTTTTTTTTTAAATTTACTTTAATACATAAATATCCCTACTATAGTTCAGTTTAAATAAAAAGTTAAAATATTGAAAGTCAATATTTTAAAAATAAGCATAAATAACCGATATATCAATTTTTTTGACTATACATAACGTAAAAATACGCAATTTGTGGTAATATATTGAACTTTTCACATCAAGATAAAAATAAATACGAACATCTATCAAAAACGTATGAATCTGCGAAGATATGCTGGTAAAATTTAATCTAACAGGAAATATATCTGCATGTTTTTCAATCAAGTTTCCCTAGCGAACGACCAATGGGGGATTTTATCAACAAAAGTTTGAAGGCAAAACCGGTATCAGTGAGAAATATTCAAGGAAACATGTTAAATTTATATCTTACCTTCAGTTCATCTGCTTCTATATAACCGCTACCGTCTGTATCATATTCTCTCCAAATCTGGATATAAAATACGTGTTATTTTAAATGAATCAACAATATTTGCTGTATTTTGTTTTCTGGAAACTATTCTACTAACTATAAAAAATTATAATTTAAAATACACAAAACAATGTCATCTATATTGCTTTCGAAATACTAATAAATAAATAAAAAATAAAATGTAATGTGACAATATTGAAATTGAACTGAAAATCATTTCATTGTTTACATACTTTCATAAATTCAACACTTGATTCGAGTGGATTGTCAAATCTGAAGAGAAGAAGGAAATTTTCTTCCATTGGCAACAGCTGCGCCAACTGTAACATTAAATTCATAAATGTTTAACATTGCTTAAAAACCTTTAACAACTGTTTTTATCTTTAATAACCAAATAATTTATTTGTACAGGGTGTCCCAAAAAGGTCGGGGTATTTCCGAAGTTTGGAAACATCTAGAACATTTTAATCACAAAATTTAATCGTTGAAGATGGTCTGTTGGTTTTAATTCTTGCACAAGACGATTTTCGAACGTTTAATACTTGACCTTTTTGAGACATTCTGTACTTTAATTGGTAAATAATATATTAACAGTTATTTTCACCAAATTGAAATATAATATATAAATAATACTGTTAACATTTATTAAAGCAGTGAAATGAGATATTTATTAACATTAATTAAAATTGAAATTAAATACATTTGAGTAATTAAATAAAATGAAATATTATACACAAAACCTATTATCTAGATTAAAAATTGAGCCTATAAATTAATTCCTAAACATGAAATAAGAGGAACTGAAGCGTGAGGTCCCGAATATTGGTCCATAATCGTAATTAATCTGGATTTCTATCGACCAGGGACATCAACAAATTAAACTTCTACGTCGTACCCGATAAAAAAACTAGGAAAAATATCCAATATTTTAATTTATGCTTGATTTATTGTAAAACAAATAAGTAGCCATTTTGTAACAACACTAAAGTTTTGTTTTTGTAAAAGAAAAAACAAATTTATATATTTTCTGAAGGATAAAAAAGAAAAAGCAGTTGAATACTGATGATATCTGAAACGTAGCAACGCCATTGTCCACCGTTATTTTACAAAACTGCGCCCACGTATGGTATGTGACGTCTAAGTTACATATGTGTTGGGTGATAAGCGTCAAGACGCGTCTCTATCTATTTACAGTTCGTGTTTCGATAGAAGTAAACAAACATGTTTGTCTCTTTAACTAGTTTATATGTTATTTTTGTAGTTTGCATTTGCGATAGATATTCTTTTTATGAATGGACCAGGTTTGTTTATACAAAGCTTTTTTCATTGGTTTGTTTGACCAGCTGAAATGTGTTTTTCATTTTATTACATTATGGTTTTGCAAACAATAATAAATAAAATTATGTTAAATATTTAGAATAAATGTAGATATACAGTAATTTTATTGAAAATGGCATGTTTATTTGTTTGATTTTACACAGTTAAATTAACGACTCAAAGCCTAACTATTTTTTAATTGTTTGCAGTGGTTCAATTATAAAAAATAATTATTTCATTCAATTTTTAAGGTTTCAATCCCTTTAATAAAGTAAAATTAAAGACTATTCTGTTCATAAAATTTTGCTGACTTGTCGTTTTTATGAAATGGTATATTTTAAATTAAGATTTAATTAAATTGTGGAAGTTTTAGAAATGAATTGCTTAACCTTTAAGCGAGCGCAAAATCACTTGAAACGGTAGCGATCACGCCTGGTATTTAAGGACCTATTTGATATTTTAGAGATTAAGAAAACGAATTAATACAAAAATTATTGATTTCTTTTATCTAGACATATTATATTTGGATAAAAGAACTTTATTTATTATTGAAAATTGTACTTAATTATAAAATAATATTCAAATTATATAGTCAAAGTTTTTCCAAGATCAAGTAATAAGCAGTTATATCATATATCTGTGTTTATCTTTTCAATTTAGGTTTAATTTTACATAAATGTATTATTTTTGGATAAAAAACAAAACAATTTGGTGGCAAAAATCTTACTTATACAAAATAAAAAAAAAATAAAAATTATTTTGTGCCTCAGGACGCATTTAAAAAGGGAGAAATAGTTACTTGTGCGTATAATGAACCTATAACAGGCTACTAGAGATGAAAAATAGTTCAATAAAATAAGCAAAAAAAAGGGTCAACCGTGCATTTTGGGTAGGCCGCAATTTAATTTTTTTATCATATTATATACTTATTCCTAAGCTAAAGTTTAAGTTTTCGGGGTGGGTTAGGTTTGGTTAGGCAATATTGAAAATAAGGGTGCAAACATTTTTTTAGAATATTTTAGAAACTTTAAGTGTTACAAAAATTTTGTAACAAGATTTTTTTGTAGATAATAATATTGTCTACAATTTTTGTTGTTAACTTTTTGTCGTAACAATTATAGTAAAAAAGTTTTAAATAAAAAGAGATGTAAAATAAAGCAATGCATGCACTTTAAGCGTAATATCTTTTTTCTCTTTATATTATAGAAAATTTGCATCTGAGCTTTTTTATAGAACCTTTTCCAATAAACAATATGATATACTAATATATAATTTTTTATATTGTGATGCGTTTTTGTACCTAAAAGTGAAAGAACCAACGCATAAAATGTCTAAGATGTACGACTTCAAAACGTACATTTTGGGTAGGCAGCAATTTTATTTTTTTATCATATAAAAAACTTACTCTTAATTTAAGTTTGAGTTTTCAAGGTAAGGAGCGATGCCTATTTAGTGCAATATTGAAAATAAGGGAGCAATCATTTTTTTTAAATATCTTGGAAACCATAAGTGTAACAAAAATTTTTTAAGGAGGTTTTTTATTATTTTAAGACCAAAAATGTATTGGGTCAATCCCAATACACACGTTGGCTTGAAGATTTAAAAAAAAACCTTTCCTTATATTATAAAATTCAGTAAAATTTGAAATATGTAGGAAAAATGGCGAAATTTTTTTGTTGAAAATATTAAAATGATTATTGATAAAAATGTCAACACCTAAAATTAAATGGTTAATAGTTCAAAGATATTGGCTAAGAAAATAGTTTTCTCATAAAATAAAATCTATAAGTAATATTAATTTAATATAAATGAAAAAGTAATAATAAAAAAATTAAATATCTACCACTTCATTATCTATTACTCTGTAACGATTAAAGACAATAAGGCGATAAGTTACATTTAATTTAGATAAAAATAAATAAATTATGAACATAATAAATAATTACAATAGAAACTGCAATTGCATTATTTATTTTATTCACATTATTTTTAATAATTCATATGAATACATATTTGATATTATTATTATATCATTACCACTGGAAGTACATATATTTAATAAACAATGTATAAATTTTTATTTTAAATAATATTCAATTCAAATATATAAATGACAATGAAAATTGAAATTCTATCATTTACAATTAAAATACATCAAAATATTTTACATGTTGAAATATAAACAATAATATGAAAAGTATTTGTTATTAATTATACATGTTGAAATATGAAAATATATTTTAAATTTAAATGTTATGTACCTTTAAATAAAAGTTAATATAAAGAAGAAAATTTTAATGCTTGTTGCAATTAATTAAATCATTCCACAAATTAAACACAGAAAAATTTTTCGTGTATAAAAGATGCCATCTCAAAAACTCTTATATAAATGGAAAATATTTAATTTGTTAAATATATATTTAGTTACCTCTCTAATATCAATTTTTCCATCCTGGTTGTCATCATACGCTTCCATAAAACAAGCCTTCAATTCCACCAACATTGCATCAGATACAGCCTGTAAATAAAAACAAAAATTAAATCAATATTCATAATGTTATTAACAGTTTTATAAATAAAATGATTGCTACATATATCCAGATCTACTTTCATAATATTGAAGTTTACATTGTTATCAAGTGAGTAGAAATATTTTGATTGAAGGTAAATAATTTATGTAGGTGGATTGTATTTCATGAATTTCTATATTTGAGTGTATGATATTCGCATATGTTTGTTCACATTATTTGAATTGCAAATGTAGGATAGCTTTTTGTTCATAATAACGGTTTGGTTACGTATCATTTTAATTTATATTATTCGGTAAGATAATATCCTTTACACTTTAACTGTATCTTTGTTGAAATTATTACTAATTTTGTTAATATCATATTGTGTTTAAGCAAAGAATATAATAATTTCATTGCATATTAATTAAATATGTAGTAAATAAAAAAATAAGTCCACAGAGAGGATAATTAACTATTCTCAAACAATGTTTAGTTATAGGGTAAAAATATCTTTGGAACTCTCAATTTTAGTCGAAGTTTATAATTTTTTTCTGGATGTACAGTAACTAACTTTTATGTTTGAATTTTTTAATATTATTTTATTGATTTTCTAACTTTTACAATATTTTTTTTTATACAAAAATGTTACAGATGGCGTAGCTTTAACAATGATTTCCGGGAAGAACGAGTCGCGAATTGGCGTGAGCTTTAGCCCTCGTGGTTTTTTATGTGAAATAAATGAAATAACAATAATTTGTCCGTAAATAAAAAAAAATGAGAGAAAAAATTCAGAAGTTAGAATTGAGACGCTCAATATTTTGACATATTATTTCAGTGATTTTTGCTTTAAAAATATAAATTTTTATTTTTTCAATTTCTTTTCTTTAAGAACAAATTATAGTACTTTATTAAATGTGTAATTTTAAAGTTATCGGTCAAATGGTTTTTGAGTTCAAACGCCAAGCGTAGGGGTCTTAGATTCATAGGCTATAAAATCAGAAGTATTCTAAATTATATTTTAAAATTTTGGTATCGTAAAATAGTCATATTAAACTAATATTTTATGAAAGAAAACAAAATTTATAATTTTAAAGGTATTTCCTTCTTAAAGTATTCAAAAACCATATTTAGTTATTTTTACTTTAAAAAGAGAAATCATTAAAAGGAGCTGATCTACAATAAAATACATGATAAAAAAAATATAAAGAAATTAATAAGACAGAAAATAAAAGAAAGACAAGCTCTCGATAAATCTTTACAAGTCGTTTTAAAAGTTGTTTTATCCGAAAAATAAAAGAATATTCAAAGCTCAGTGCACTAAAACTAGCAGAGATTGCTGAAGAATATTTAGGAAAAACTGCTTGCGTGGAAATTATCAGAAATGTTCATGAAAACATGAATTTTATGGTCGAGTAACTAGGAAGAAACTTTATATTAGTCGATTCAACAAAACCAAAAGGCTGAAGTTTGTTAAAACTCTAGGTAATAAGAATTTTAAGTATGTATAAGAAAAATGTCATTTTTTTATTTTAATTTTGTTTAATAAGATAAAATCGTTAATAAAAGATCGTTAAATAAATTAATTTATATAAATTTGCTGTATGAATTTTACTTTGAGCAATTGTATATATTAGTGCTACACCAAACTTAGCACATTAAAGAAATTTTATTTTTTCATTAATCTTTGATTTGCAAAAACTTATCCTCGAAATGGTTAACTGATAAAACTTTTTTTAGTTAGTTTCAGCAGCTGCTACTGTGACTTAGTGAATGTAAGTTTAACATTTGTATATCTAGCCTTTAATTTGAATTTATAATGAGTAGTAGTTTCAGCATTTGATAGCTTCAATTGTTGAAGCTTACTTCAAAACGTAACACTAGTTCGAGGTCTCAGTGTCATCCAAAATAAATTAAGAGTTCCGTAACAGAAACTTTTTTGTTTTTAATTTGGATTAATTGAAGAGAGCAATACAATAATGTTCGTATTTGTCAGAGAACTTTGCGTGTTTAATTATAGAAAATAAAACAAGGTCACAAGAGTTGAATTTTTCTGGAATAGTTGTTAAGATAATTTAATAAAAATAAATATTGCAAAGGTTTCTAATTTTTTTTAGCATAACTTTTCAGACATGTTATATTGTCTTCTAACAGCCATTTGGAGAAAATTTTTATAATTTTAGTACTGTATTATTCTTTATATTTCTTTTTTTGTATTTACAATATCTTTTAAGTAATTAGTCATAGTTTTGTTCTAGCAGATTATTACAAAATTACCTTTTTAAGATCTTCAGTTGCTTTTTTTTATGCTTTCCAAGAATTTGTAGTACAGTGTGCAAAATTAAACAAGATGGGTTCGAAATCATCCTTAATTGATTCCCTACCCATTATAGGTGTTTTATTAAGTCAATTTTAACGATTTTTGCTCTCAGAAAAAAATATTTCAGCAGTCTTAATTGAGAGTCTAAATCAAACAGTCGGAAATCTAACATATTAAAACAATAAGTTAATCAAGTAAAGTTCGTGATTTTTTAACTTTAGAGTCTTTTTTATAATTATAATTAATTTTATATTATTGTTTACTTGTGTTTGCTTGTTGTTTAATTTTTCTAATTAATAACTTTCTTAAAATTAAGTGCGATAAGTATTAAATCAAAGAGAAACCATCAACACCGTAACAATAACATTGTTTCATATTATAAGGATTTTATCTCGACATGACACCAGGATTTAATTAAAATGTTAACTATCAAACATATTCATTATAAGATTTATAACACTTATGACCTTTTTCAGTTATATATCCCAAGATAAATCAAATTTTTAAATGAAATAAGATAATATTACCATTTTTTAAGTCTTTTAAAGAATTTTCGAATGCCAAAATAATATTTTTCAAAATGAAGCAAGTTTAATAACTAATTATATAATAAAATTTAACTAAATTTGCAAAATGTGACAACAATTTCAGCTAAAAATATGCTTTAAAGATGTAGTGAGCTAATTTGTTTAGTTTCACTAAAGAACCACATTTCTTAAATTAACATTATCTATTATGATTTATTCGTTTATAAGTAGCTAGTCACCCTTATAATACGCAATAAAATGAATATTTATTATATATTTTGTATTAGTTCCTAGTTTAAAAATATATATGAAGAAATACGTATATTGTTAGCATGTTTAAAAGGAAAGTCACGTAAAATACATAGTCGCAATACCTAGAGACGCAGCACTATATAGAGACATGCATTTCAATGCAATCTATTGCTTCGAGTTCGTCTTTGACAGGATCAAATAAATATTGCTCACTGAATACATATTTGAATTGTTTTAAAATAAATTAGATTAACACATATATGTAATATTCTCAAGTTACAATAAATAAAAAATTGAATTTAGAACGAAAAACTAAAAAGCAGAATAGCGAGATTTCGGAATAAAATGAATAAATATTTTTACATTTTGTATTTTACAGAAAATGCTTAAATTCACTGGCATAAAAGCAGTGTTACTAATATCCTGAATCAGCTCCTCCGAGATAAGCATGTAGAAGTTTTTCGAGTATAATCCCAAAAGATTTTCTCAAGAGAACAAAAAGAAAGGAAATTCTCTGGTTGACAATAATAGTCGGATTCGGAACTCAGCTCGACGAGTGAGCGAACAACTGTCGAATCAAGAACACCAGGCGTTAAATTTAATCTTCGTTGTCGTCTTGAGATGAGATTTCGGTTTAAGATGATTCAATGTTTTTAATTATTTTCGAAATTAAAATTAACAATTTACATTATAAAAACTATTTACAACTCATTTAGTTTTGAATAAATAAGTAACCTCAAAGAAGAAAATCTAAACTTTTAAAATAATTATATTAAATTTTGCAATCTAACGAATCATTTCTTAATTTAATTATAAAAGTACTTTCTTAAATTTCAGAGTTAATCTTTATTTGCTAAGTAAAAATAAAAAGAAATAAGTTTGATCTGAAAAGAGAAAATTCAAACTTTATTTTTGCTTAAAACTTTACCATAAATTGGAAAAAGTTATCTAGAATAAGTAGATGACAAACTTTAAAGTTAATTACAACCGAACGCAATTAAATATTTCAAATATTCATATTTTATGGTTTCTTTTTATTATTCATGAAAACTTTTAAATAATATTCTAATTATTTATTGTAGATATATAGATAAATATGTTTTATCACTTGTAAAGCAAAGTGCTTGTACTCAATTGTAATTCTGTAATACAATATAAACAAGGCTGCATAATACAGTTAAAGGAAATTTGATTAAATTAAACCCTGAATTAATTTATAAGATTAGTGTGGCATAATTAGTTCTGGTTTAATATTCACCTAGAACTCGAGTCATCATACAATGATTATCAACATAAATTAGTTATTTTCAGCACAAAATTATTAAATTTAACTTTAATATACATGTAAATTAATTGGAGTTTCTTTTTTAATTGTAGTTAAATTAATAAATAATGTAAGTTTTGCTTATAAAATCAATAAACTATTAAATTGTTTGGATGTAAAAGATTTCAATCATAAAATAGTTCAGTGGTAAAATGATGTAATCATAAAGATACTGAATGTTATTTGCTGAACTATTTAAATATCAAGATGAAAATGCCACTTGCAAATATCGAGCAGTTCATTGTATAATAATATATAAGAACGCTGCATACGAGAAAAACAATAAAAATAATAATAAATATAAAAATAATTCAGCTTTAAACTACTTATAAAAATAATCATTTTTACTAAACAGCTTAATAACAAAAATTTATTTAAAAATAATTAGTGGCGAACCTTATATTAGAATAATAAGTACATGAGACAGACAAGAAAATAAAAATAACACTTAAATGTTTTAAATTATCTCAAAAATTTTTTCAGAGCCGAGTTATATTTAAAAAAA
>NEEE01001079.1:10556-22387 GCA_002278615.1 Pogonus chalceus
AAACTGGCTCAACTTTCGTAAATAAATCAATGTTATTACAAGATAATAATTTGATTTTAATTGAAAAAGTTTTGTTTTTAATTTTAACGTAATGAATTTTGCTCCGTTAATCTCTTTAACATACATGTACTTTTTCGATAAAAAATATGAAAAAAATTAATACTGAAGTTTATAATTAGAATTTATACAGAAATATTAATTTAATAAATCTTTTATTTACAAATATGTCTTTGCATACTTATAATAAAACAAGAGAAAATTTATTAGAGCCTAAATTGAGTATAAGTTTTATATTTCCTGAAAAAAATATAAAACTGTATTTGGAACTAATTTATAATAATCTTAAAGTTTTTATAAATTAATATGTTACAGAAAATTTAAAACAAACTACATAATATAATTTAAAAGTTTTTAACCAATATAAACAAAAACATACTTAAAGCAAGTTTCCATTAATTATAAATATAGAAGGAATTAAATGTTAAAGTCATTAAAATGTTATTTATTTATAACTGCTAAAGAAATTAAATAAGTACGTAAGTCCTTGTACTCATAAAATAAAAAGGTATAAAATGAATGAAAATTTTCATGCAGTAAACCACACTGGAATACCGATGTAAAATTTGGATCTTTATAACCAACGCAAACTTTTAATCGGTTTAATTTTATTTCATAGATTACAAGTTATTTGGTGGCAGTGAATCATCATCATCATCTACGCTACTTTTAACGATTGAAACTAGCGCAATTCAGTGCATTAGTAATGGTAACGTTAACGGCCTCTACTGCTAGTACTGTCAATATACTTACATCAATTTGTGTTAGTGACAGCAAAGAAGATTATCGTAAAATACTTTTCAAATATAATGAAAGGTTTGCTCACGTTTATTTCTACTTACGCCGTCGGCAACGTTCTCCATTTTCTTTTTTTTTTCATTCTCTTATTATCGTTTTGTTATTTTCTTTTTATGTTAGCATTACATGTTTCCTCTGCGATAGATATTTTTCTGGTCGTAGATAAAGTATTCAATTTATTAACGGAAGTTAAAATAAATATATTCTTAATTTAATTGAATAACTCAATAAATATTAATAAAATGTTATTATATCTAAAAGTGTGTGAAAATATCGTTAAAAAAATATATATCCACTAATATATTATAAACTTAAAAATTTACGTTTCAACCTGAAATGAATTGTTAACATTTTATCATGTAATTTTTCGTTGTAATATCAACACACAGGGTTACCCTTTTACCATTCCCTCGACTTGCCTATCATATTACAACGTAAATGATTCGATATAGTACACATATGTATACGAAATACGTAGGACATATTGCGATTAGTTGTATAGCTATATGTTATCCGCATTTCACACTGTTGATAAATTCCAATGGCACGGTCGTGCGTATTCGTCACATTAAGCGGCGAGGCGCCTCCACCAAAAGTGCACACATATATTCGCACATTGAATTTATTACGTGACAGGTTAAAATGATCCGTGATATGATAGATTCTTTACTGTCAACGTTATTTATAATATTAAGGTCATTATTATACATGTATTTATTGTTTGTAATAAGTTTATTTCTAGTTATGTTATGTCACTTTTTAATTTTCAAATATATATTAATAATATTATATACGTACCTAAAAAATTATAACAAACAGAGAAATTTCAATCACTAATTGCAATTAAATTTAACTGAACCCATAAATTCTGTTGCAATTTAATCAAGGCACAAGGATATCAATTTTCTGTCCATTAAAGATTTAATAAAATATTTCAACATTCTAAAAAGAATTAAAGCTATAAGTCAAATTAAAATATAAAAAAAAATCTCTAACAGTTATTTGTTATTTTTTAATTTAAATAGTAAGTAGAGATAAAATTTCTTACAGCTGAAATGCTCACATATGAAGAACACGCTTAAAGCTAAAAGAAAATAAAAATATGAAAGAGCGAAAGAAGATTTCGTGGCAAAACTCCAAAAGGTTTAATTGAAATATATTAAAAATATCATTTCAGAGCGCATGTCTAAACATTCTTGCTCATACTTCAACATTTTGCGTTATCCAGCCATCGTCGTATTGCTGTTCAAAAAAATAAAAAGGATGAAATCACTGAGTACATGTCGATTACAAGTTTTCTTCGACTTTAAAGTCTACAGAGACGTACTCAAAAAATGTCGATAAACTCATGTAATAGAAATTTTAGATGAAAAAAATATGTTACTAATAATTATCTAAAATCAATTTGTAGTACATGTTAATATAATTTTGAAAACAATCATCATGTACTCGTTAAATATCATGCTTAAATAATGAGATTATTCTATTAAACAGAGTGTTTCATTATAATTTGTTATTAGATTTATTAGTACCGAGCATGATAATTTATTGAATGTCATCAATAATAACGTAATACGTAATGATACTATTAAGCATTCAATGAATACACAAAATTGTTAGTTTATTAGATTTATACAAAAGATTTGCTAAACGCAGCATATCATAAAATATGAAACAAAAATAAACTACATAAAAAGGGTGTCAGTTGAGTAAGCACGGAAACCAGGATAACAACAACTACTACAATAACTGCAAATAAAAATAGAAAAGAGTAGAATTCCATGAAAATTTTTGCAAATATCCACAATTGAAATTTATCGCATCATTCGTTTCGAATAAAAACGATCACCACCCATCACCACCCTCGGTCTGACAGCAAGCTAGCAATGGTTTGTTGGTAGTTTCAGAATTGACAATATTTTGTTAGCCACGTCACATTCGAAACAAGGTTTAACTATTTTTCTGTAGCAATGGTTTTACGGTACAAACAGTGCTAATTTGATGGCGCAGCTGCATTCCGTTAGTTTATACGCCACCCCCAAAGACTGTGATTGTGATGATTTGGTTTTTCATAGTCACCACTGTTTCTATCGCTCTTTGCTGTTATTATCGTTTATACTAGCGAATCATGCTCAATTCAATGATTTGTTCTGTGTTATTGTTTTTGATGTTCATTGCTAATTAAAAATTATGTAAATATTGACACAGTTTTTTATTAGACTTTATTGTCAATTATAAACTGAATTATTTTTTAAATTTTATCTAAGTCACTGTGATAAAAGTCATATTTAATAAATAAAAATTTATAAATAAACAAAATAATTGTTTATTCATAGAACAAATTAAATATATGTGTAAACTGATACAGATAGCGTTATCATAATTAATTACAAACAATAAAAAATGCACCTGAAATTTTCTTATTATAGTAGCCTATTTTGAAAATAAACTACTGCATTGCCAAAGGCGTGGAAAACGCAGTTTAATTCTCTGCGGTACAACCTAAACATTTATTTGTGTCAAACATATGTATACACATTTTGTAAACACTAGTTTCTCATTAGCATATATAGGTTGTTTTTAAAAACCAACTCAACTATAATAAAAAAAGAAATAATGATGGTTGTCACAATATTCTGCTTCAAAAAAAAAAAAAAAAGAAATATACCCTATTGTTTGTTTTGTATGCACCACTGGTGAATTGATGCAGTATATATAATACATCCACAGTTTTCAAATGAGAAACAAAGGTGATATATGAGAAAAAATATATGACATCACCTAGTGTTAGTTTAATATTAATTTAAACGAATCTAACACTACAATTCTTTCTTGAAATATATATAATAATAAGGAAAATATTATCTTCAACATAATTATTTCTACCTAAAATCTAATCATAAAATTTTCTCCAAAATCACTTTTGCTAATCAAAATTATATATTAACAATAAATTTAATTTAAAAAAATTAAATTAATGACAGATACTTAAAAGATATACATTAGTTTGATTTTAAGTGGGCAATTGCACTACTGTGGAATAAAAATTATGTTAACCTAAAATTTATACACAGATATTTCTCTAAAATCAAATGATCTATTAACAACTGTATGTAAAACATAATTATAAAAAAAAGCAATTAAAATCAACGACAGAATTTTGAAACATACCCAATGGTATGTTTTTAAGCGTACAATTGTAGTAATATGGTATATAAACAATGTTAACTTAAAATTTATATATAAAATTTTCTCCAAACTCATATTAGTTATTAAAAACTGTATACTTTTTAGAAACACAAAATAAAAATTCAAATAACTAACAGAATTACGAAAGATACACAATTGTTTTATTTTAAGCTTACAACTGCAGTTTTGTAGTATATAAACGGTTTAAACTTCAAATCAAGATATAAATATTTATTCAAAATCATATGAGCTATTAAAAACTGTATTTTAACTATGAAGTTAATAAAAGAAAATCAATTAAATGACATACATTTTAAAGATACACAATTAGTTGATTTTAAGCGTACAGTTGCAGTATAGTAGTATATAAACAATTTCAACTTAAAATTTAGGTATTATATTTTCTTTAAAGACAAATGAGCTTGTAAAACAGTATATTTACCATAAAAAAATAAAGAAATTTTGCAATATACAGAATTGTATTATTTAAAGCGTTCAATTGTAGTTTTGTAGTATATAAACGATGTCATCTTAAAATTTAGACAAAAAATTTTCTTTAAAATCAAATGAGCTATTGCAAACAGTATATTCACTATAACAATTTACATTCAATTTAAATTTTTCTTAACTAATTATGCAAAGTTAATGGATTTTGAAAGATTTAAAATTTTTGAAAGTAAATTTACTGACCTTTTCAATGTTTAGCTGTATTGACTATCGACAGTACTGTATTAGTGTATAATTTCTCATAAAATAATTGATATTTCTTATATCAGTCATTCAATTTGAATTTTTCTAAACTAATTATGACGATAAAAAGAATTTTAAAAGATTTAAACTTTTTTTAAGTAAATTTACTGACTACATACGAAATTTGGTTGTATTGACTTTAGACATTAGTGAAATAGTGAACAAACTCTAATTAAATAATTCATATTTTAAATTTCACTCATTCAATTTTAATTTTTCCAAGCTAATTATCCAAGCAAAAAATATTTAAAAAAAATTTAAGTTTTTTAACTAAATTTACTGACTAGTTTTGAAGTTTGGTTGTATTGACTATCAATAGTACAGAACTAGTGTATAGATTCTCATAATTAGTTGATATTTATAATTTCAGTATTTTAATTTGAACTTTCTTTTATAGTTTTTTTTATAAAATCATAAAAGTTTTTTAAGTTTAAAATTTTTTAAAGTCAATTTTCCGTCTTTTTTCATTTTTTAATAGTAAAATTTTAAAATGGTCCAAATCTTTTGATGTAATATACTGTCTAAATATTGAATTGAAGTAAACTAATTTTGAAAATTACTGGGAAAAGGTTAGAAGCTTATATTGTTATTGATTTTTGAAATAAAATATTGACTTTGTTTGTATTTTGTGTTTTTTCTTACGTTTTAAAGAACTTTAAGTTTTCACAAAATTTTAAAATAAACTTTAAGAATAAACTTATTATTTTTTTTTTGTATTCAGCAATTATATCTTTAAATAACTGTACATTTACGTTGACTTTTGCGTAAGCAAATGTTATTCTTATTGACCATAAGTAAACAATATTAAATAAATGTATAAATTGGAAGATCAATTTTACATAAAGCACTTTATCGAATCGGTCTTTTGAAATGTTATTTCTCCCATTTTCAGACATTTTAATATGATGGTAATTTAAACTGCTAATAAAACTAAGAAATAAATGACGCCAGCCCTGTTCAGCAATAACTTATTCATATTTACGGTGCAAAATTTACAAGACACTTAAACATGCGGTGGTTACTTGTTTACTTTGCCGGTGGGAAGTTATGAAGTAGGATGAGTTAGGGTAGGATATAGCGGGAGGTAGCACCTACTTGACAGAATACCAACTAAAGAGAAACAATTTAAAACTCATTTGTTTTTATTAAAAAAAAACCGACGTTGAGGGCGTGCAGGTTACTGTTTTACTGAATAAAAACTGAAAAACTCAAAAGTTTTCCGTCTTTCATTGTGAACTTCGTTGTCTTTCTTCTTTGACATTCTGATGTGTTACGTGACTGTTCTGGTTTTATTTTAAGATCTCATTGCATCTTAAAGAATATGAAATTAGAGTAACCTTGAATGAAATATAGTATTTTTACACTTTTGACAATAAAAGAAATTAATCTTGTCATATTTGGACCTTCCGATTAAATTTAAAAAATATTTTCAACTTCGACATGTCTTAAAAAATTCTTAAATTTAAATTTCTTATTATTAAATGGGCAATAAAGAACATAATAAAGGACAATATATATCTAATCATTACTGAAAATAAAAGGCATTAAATATTGCTATCACAGTAAAATGATTTATATTAATATATTCAACATGTTTAAAATAAAATTGGAAAATGTATTGTAAAGACAACATATGTATATATAACAAAAAATTGAAATAACCCAAATGAGGTGTATAATTTAAAAGCGTGCACTGGACGTTGGCGTCTGGGCTACATTATGTTTGTATATATTTTTACAAGTTAATTGAGTGTACGGCGTTAAATGTAAATTTATTTCCCTCAAATAAATTGCACGTTTAAATTAGTTTTCGTGCAATTTCAGTTGCGTTCAATTATTCATAATTGCATATTTTGTACACAAAAGACAATAAAAATTTTAATACAATATTAATCGTATCATAGACTTAGTTTAAAAATACATTATTAATTAACTAGTTAAGAAAAGTGAAATAAATCTATAGAGAATTAAGTGAAAATTTACGTAGCTTGTATCTGTTAAATATTTACAAGAATCGAAAATGGTTGCAAGTGTCGCGAGACTCACCTAAAAGCTTGATGTCCTATGTTCACTGCTCCTGTGCCACTAAAATCATTTCCGTTGCTAGTATGACGACGAAGCGGATATGATGTCACCAGCTAGTGGCGGGAAGCAAAGGAAAGGAACTCACTTGATGATTTCCGGTCTACTCCTTAAGAGAATCACTAATGACAAGCGTTGATAAACAGAATTTATTAAAGAGAAAATTTGTATGCAACCACATATACAACGATCAGCAATTTTGTGAAAAATATTTCTCTAACTTTGGTTTATTTTCCTTTTAAGACAAACCTTAACTATGTTTTTATTTAAATAATTTAGCGGATTACAACTTCAAAGCTTGCATTGTGTTTATTTTTAAATGTTTTATTCAATTTGGTAGTAAAACCATAAAAAATTTAAAGCCTCAAGGCAAATAGATTTTTTAAGCAAAAATGTTTGCTTGAATAAAAACAGCCAATGTTTATGAGATGAAATATCATAAACACCATAAGTATAGTACACTGTAGGTAATGTTAGCATAACATAACAAGTAACATATCATATACATATCAGTGATGTGTATACGCCGTTAATATAAGCTCAGATCCACGGCTGGTGCGAGTAAGCATCCAAAGCGCTGTGCCAGTTGTTTTTAATTACAATGTCGTTACACACATGCGTGGCGTTGTACAACCACTTCCGTCTATCCCATACATACACGTCCTTTCAGCCGCCCAACAAACCCTATCCGACCTAACCCATACTGCATTGCTGGCTGTTCATTTCAGATGCCTGGTATGTTACCTAGTGATGATTTGTTAACTAGATGAAATTATTCTGTTGCATGTGTTTATCTCTTTAGGATTAACAATTTGAAATTTTATTGAAAAATTTATTACTTTTTTCAAAATAATCTTTAAGAAAATGTCCAACACTTATTGGCTGTATAATCTCATTTGAATAATTTATGAATTAATATAAAATAATAAAAGTAACTTTATTGGGAGATAAAAAGTAGTTGTTTAAAATAATGACTACCTCAATTTTAAACTTTAGTCAACATGATTACAAATTTCTCAAGATATTAGTTTCACATAGTTCAATATTGACATATCTCTTTTCAAAATATGTATATTTAAGAAAATATAATAACTGAATTATTAAGATAAATATCTTGGAAGCTACAAACAATAATTTATAACTCCTCAATTAAAAACAAAATATAAATGTATTGTTCTAAGCCTTATTGAATTGGATTTATTAAAATTATAAATTTTTGTTAGTTATAGGCAGTTTCTTAATTTTACTTTTATGAATATTTTTCTTAAATGTATTTTGAAAGAAGTTATAAAGAGTTTTACATAAATAAAAAGAGAGTTACTGAAATTGATATCTAGATTTTTTGATCATTTTATAAAATCTGCTATAAGAATTTATCAGATTTTGGGAACAAAAGTAAAGTATTATTACTATATAGCCTAGACTAGCAAGTTGTTGTTAATGCGAATTCCAATGGCGCCCAATCGGAGGGACAGGAAAACCCATTGTACACGCCAACAATCCATCAAGGTACGATAAACATCAATATTAACGCTGAACAACAAATCGCATTGCGACCCACCCCTTAAGCTAACTATTGATGTTCATGTTATCCGCTAAATTAAACAATATTTTACAATATTAAAAGTTATCAAATCTACAAGAAATATCAGCTATAAGATTATTGTGAAAATAAATATTTTATTTATAAAATTCATAAAAATTCATAAATAAATATTAGATACTTACACGTCCCCGAAAATAAATACAGGTCATTTGATGGAGTGACATTTAATTTTTATTCAAATTCACATTGAATACATTTGCTCGCATATAAATACACAATGATATGTACGTAGGGACAAAGGTCTGAAAGCTTTTTGGGAATTATTTAGTGCTAAATGTTCACACATTTTCTATGTATGTTGTTACTTTGACAAATTATTTGATGTAGGTACAAAATATACTCTTTACATGTTTGTTTAATTTATATAAACTTACCTAAACTGGCATTATTTAGAAAATAATCTAAAATTAAAATTTTTGAAATATTTGAAAAGCAAAATAAATAAGTATAAATATATTTAAATAAATGAAATTAATTAAGAATGAAAAAAAAAAAAATAGTTTAAAGTGGATTGTAATTTCCTAGTAAAGATATAGCATGAAGCTAGAAAATTCAATTAATTTGAAAAACTACAAGGAAAACAAATGGAAAAGAAAATCAAGTAAAATCTGATTGTGAGTTTTTCTTGATAATTTACAAGACGTTGCAAAGTTGGGTTTAATCAAGTTATTCAAACTAATTGCTAGTGATTCTTGAATCGTGAATGGTTTTGCATTCGTTTACTTACCTACTACTACGAAACGCTCAGACGCCGTAAGCAGACTTTCTTTTTCTATTATTCTGCAGTTTGTGTGATTTTATATATAAAACTTAAAATTTTAATTTAATTTTTTATTCCATTTACTTAAAAATTTCCCATAAAATCAAAAGATAAGAAGATATCAAAACAAAGTAATACATTTATATGTTAAGTAAATATATCCGAAGGTCGTGAGCTATGTAATATGCGATAAACGTTGAATCTATTTAGTTTGTAGAAGGTAGCTGTTATAACAATCGCCCTTGCTAACGCAAATTGTTTTGATCTTATTTCCGGATTCGAGACTCTAGAGGGTAATATAGTTGTTCCTTAAGGGTCTAAAAGGTCCTCTGACGGACGTTATATAGTAGACAATCGGCTAGTTTAGAATTTTCTCTTGGCCGAGGAAAACGTACTAGGTAAGTGGAAAGAGTGTCGCCAAGCAGAGCTTTGTATAATTCAGAAAAGTACATAGGAATATAAGTGATTTTGGTGGAGATGTGATTTACTTAATAGTATGGGACGCCTGAAATTCGCTAGATACAAACAGAACATAATAGCCTCGATTCGTTTTCCATGAATAGGCGCTCAAAAATTTGATTGCTTTCTATGGAAATTTTATTCCAGCTAATCTTATAAAATATTTAATACCTTCATAGTTTAATAATTTTATTTTAGTTGGACAATGAGCCAAATTACACGACTTGGTTTGAAATAATGACAAGTATTTATTGATGTACCAAGTTTGTGGGCTTTGGTCGTGTATATAGTAATTATCAATTCAGTATTCGTATGCACTACTAACCAACGCTGGGACCGTTTAATTATGTTGACTAATTAATTTATGGAATTGATGCACTTCTGTTTAAATTATTATCATTCATCGGTTGTTACTTTGCGCTGACCAATATTATGTATGGATTTACACTCATGTTTATGGATACAACACGCTCTAACAATCATTTATATAACTTTCAATGGATATATGCATATATTGTCAAAGTAGTAACATATCTTAATCAAACTTTTGTGGGGAAATTTATTCTAGAATACATAATAAAGTTTTACGCATTTTCTCTTCAAATATTTTAAGTAGCAATATGCCTACTATTTTTAAATTATTTTCAGCAATAATAATTTTTTTTTAGAAAATTCAGTAAAATTTTAACATTTACTTACATAAAATTAATTGTTTTAAGGATCACAAGATTTATAGATTACAATAATGAATAAAACTTAAGGAATACAATGTCCAAGAAAGATTGGTTTGATGGACTTTTTCTAGTTAATTGCTACAAGAAAACCACTTAGAATAGCATCGACCTCAATTTCTGCATCAGGTTCTAAACCCTTTTCTAAAAACGTTGTTAAGGGTTTTTTATTGCCTTCAATTGTTTTGTTCTTGTATTCTATCTGACGTTATCCTACTGTACTTGTGTTTATTTTATCCAGGCCAGTTTGAAATACCGATATTGGTATCTTAGTAATATTCTGATAGCATTGAGTATCTTATCTTTTCTATGCAGGAATATCTAATCAAATCATGCCGTTATCAGATGAAAATCTACTATCACACGTAACCATACAAAGTTCTATATACAACAAGCAATATTTAACACTAAAACTATTTGATATAGCTATGTATTTGCATTAAATTTATATATTTTATGCTAAAACTAATGCTTAAATATTATAAAAGTTTATGTTCTAAACTAAAAATAATTTTGTTGTAAATATAATAATCGTAGTAATAAAACATAATAAAATTAGAAAATTTGTTAATAGTTTGACCGTAACAAATATGGACGGAAAGTTGTAAAGTGTCATGTGATATTAAACGTGAGAAACCTCGCGCAACTTTCAATACATAAACATGATATCATGCTGTGTTTATAATTTCTTCCCAGGAGAAAGATTCGTGTCGTCAAAGCGATGATGAAATTAAACTGCAAAGAAACCGATAAAATGAAAAAAGAAATTTACATTTTTACCGCTTTAACGGAAATTACTTGCACTGAATATTTTGCACTAAAATTCTACTCACAGAAAATTTAATGTCAAAATGTTTGCACAAAATTATTTTAAAAGAAACATTTCTTAAAATATATGTTTAAAAGAAACTAAAATAATTTACTGCAAAACATCTTTTTATTTCAAATCACAGTTACAGCATAGATACTATTTCAATACTCCAAAGTTTATCAAATAGTTCAAAATCAAATTTCTTGAAAGCTTATGAGATTAGAAAATCCTTGTCTGGTGGTGTTTCTCTTATGAATGGTTTGTTAGATAGCTAGATTTTTTCGGTATTAGATTGCTAGCTGTGAGACTTGTATTTTTCTGTAATTTATTCATTACATTTTGATGATGGCCACCAAATAGTCAGTAATTCAAAATTGTACAATTAGGGCTTCACACGAGAGCGAGACTTTTCTCGTCTCGTCTCGGTCTCGTTTCATAAAAGCGAGACAAAACAAGACGAGAAAGTTTTGAAAATCTTTTAGGCGATACCGAGACTACATATGGCGAGAGTCTTGTTTCTGGTCTCGTTGCACTTTTGTTCATAACATTTTTACTAGAAACATAAAATCGTTACCACTCCAACAAGCA
>NEEE01001105.1:260575-285620 GCA_002278615.1 Pogonus chalceus
ATTCGTTATATAATTAAAATTATAGCAATATAAATAAATTTTTCGTTATTTATATCATAATAATATGATTTCTTTTCTAGAATCTTTAATTTTATTGTTTATGCAGAAACTATTTGAAATATTTTTTTAAAAAAAGAATTATTTGTTGAGTATTGTAATATTTTGCATTTCTAGTTTATTAATTAGGGTTTTAAGGTATTAAATTATTATTATACAGGTATAAATTGTATATAGTAACACAGGGAAGATTGTTAGAAGGGGAAAATATAAGCTTCCTACTTCATACTTGAATAGTGTCTGTAACATGCTCTTACTAGTAAACCAAAAAGCATTTGAAAATAGAATATTTTTATTTTAAAAAAACACTTTATTTTTATAACAAAGCATATATTTTGTGAAGTAGATGTTATAAATTAATTTGAATATTAATAAAATTAAAAATTTGATGTTGATTATAATTTAAGCGCCATTTTGGGTATCCTGTAGTATAAACTCTGTAAAACAAAAAATTATTAACAAAAGTGACAGGATAAGGAAATGTAGTTTAAGATTTTTATATACAAATTAGAATAATATTATTAACTTGTATACATTTATATATTGTGAATAGATTGTTACATTGTTATAACAGTGAAAAAGTGATTCATAATAACTGAGATGTTATGATTATATTATAAAGAAAGGAAACTAATAAAAGCGAAGAAATAAATCAAAATGCTAAATAAAATAAAGTACAAATAACACTGATTAACAAAAATCCAAAGGAATATGAGTACAATTCGGCAATAAACAACTTGAAATTACAAAGCAGTCAATTTTAACTATTTATATGCATCCAAAATGCATAGTTTACTAATAGTGTTGGTGATTTGTTTTTATTTACAAAATGGAATTGCTGAAATAGAAGAAGGAATGTGTGCACCCTACGGTGGTAAAATATGTAAAAATTATTTAGATGCACGGCAGGTGTGGTTCCAAGTGTCAAAGGAGAGTACTGGAGGCTGGTTAAATGAACATATTACTAAAGGCCTGTGGGAAGAGATGATTTCTGGATTGAGAGAGCCGTGTCGGAGTGCAGCTGAGGTAATAATCTCTTCTTATTACAGTGTTTTATTTATATATTTACGTAGATCCTTATCAATAACATGATAAAAATGTATGCATTGTTGTTTTGATTTATGTATATACCTTTTTAACATAATTTAAACGCTTCCTTAATAACTTTCAGAAATTACTCTGCATGTATGCATTTCCTCAATGCAGTGTAACTGAAAATGGTTCCATTGGTTTACCCTTATGTTACGAGGATTGTATCGCTGTACGAGAGCAATTATGTTACAACGATTGGGCTGTTGTTGAGCACAACAAGGAGCAGGGCATTTTCTTTAAATCTAGAGGACATTTTGAGCTTCCCGATTGTGACAAGTTACCAAAATTTAATCCTAAGAATGACTCTCCTAGCTGTTCTCATGCACGGTTGACTGAAATGAAGACTGAACTAATCACCTGTATATACATGCATGAGACTTCAGAAATATTTTTTTAGTTTTAACTAATACTTAATAACATATAAATATATTTCTGTTATTCTCATGATTTAAATTCAATTCTTTTTATACGAATATATACTAAATAAATTATATTATCTTATAGATGATTGTATTAAAGGCAGTGGTCGATGGTATCAAGGGACGGTTAATATTACAAAAACAGGAATTCCATGCCAAAGATGGGATTCACAGGAACCACAATCACATGATCGGCCACCTATGGTATTTCCTGAAGTTCAAAATTCAGAAAATTATTGTCGAAATGCTGGCGGGGAAGTAGCAATGCCATGGTGCTATACTATGGATTCAAATGTTCGATGGCAATATTGCGATATACCAGTTTGTGGTTAGTACTTTTTTTTTTTTTTAATTAATTTTATTAAGCACGTATTCGCTTGATAGTAATAAAATCGTCAACATATCAGCCTCTGTTTATGTCTTAAGTACATATATATTTAACAATAACTTAATTATATTTTTTTTATGGAAAAATATATATGTATATTAAAAACAAAAGATAGTATGAGAGATATGGAATCGTTTTCATTTGTTTTCGTATGCTATGTGTATGAAGAGTCATTTTGTTAATTGTGCAAATGCTTGTTGGCTTCCTGTAAAATGTCGAATTGCTTTTAGATAATTCATCAAGTCTGGAAGTAGGCACTGAACACAATAAGGTAGCTATGGAAAAGTATTTCACACCAACATTTATTTTTATCATAGCAGGAATTGGATTTGCTAGTGTGTTAGTAATATTGCTACTTTTCTTATTGTGCCATCGCATTCATAAACACCGTTTTGGTTATAACCCAACATCCACGCAAGAAGTTCGTATTGATTTAACTAAATTGCCAAGTAACGTTGCATATCACAGGTACGATTAGGTACCTAAACGCTTTGCTATGTATTTCATGTTTTAACATGTTTTTGCATGATTATTTACAGGACAGGGGCACAGCTTAATCCAAAGCTTGAAAAATTAGAATTTCCACGTAATGATATAATTTACGTTAGAGATTTAGGCCAAGGAGCTTTTGGGAGAGTATTTCAAGCAAAAGCACCTGGTCTTGTCCCTGGTGAAGAATTCACATTAGTTGCTGTAAAAATGTTAAAAGACGAAGCAAGTCAAGATTTACAAGTTGACTTTGAACGCGAAGCGTGTTTACTTGCTGAATTTGATCATCCAAATATTGTTAAATTACTTGGTGTTTGTGCTGTTGGACGGCCTATGTGTTTATTATTCGAATACATGGGGAAAGGAGATTTAAATGAATTTCTTAGGTTATTTATTAAATTTTTTGGTTAAAACTTTCTCAATTTTATAATTAATAAATTTATAGATCATGTTCCCCTAGTAATTACGTTATGAGAACCATGGAAGGTGATGGCGGTCGGGAAGTTTTCAAAGATGTGCAGCTAACTCATCTTGATTTATTAAATATTGCTCGACAAGTTGCTGCTGGAATGGTCTATCTTTCTGATAGAAAATTTGTTCATCGTGATTTGGCAACTAGAAATTGCTTAATTAACGATAATATGGTTGTCAAAATTGCTGATTTTGGCCTATCACAAAAGATTTATTTACAGGTTTGTACTCTTAAAAATTATATCTAAATCGGAAATAGGTTTTAATGATTATTTATTTTTATTTCTTATCATAGAACTTTGACTTTTATTAATTTGAATAAATGATTTATCTTTTTAGTGATTAGATTTATCATTTAATGTATATGATATCTGTGGTAATTTTAAGCATTACGTTTACTGTCAACAATATTAAATATAATAAGGATGTTTAATTAATGAATGATATAAATATTTTTATTATTAAAGTGTTTATCTTTTGATAGGATTATTATAAAGGCGATGAACATGACGCAATACCTGTTCGTTGGATGCCATTAGAGAGTATTCTATATAATAAATATACGATTGAATCAGATGTATGGGCTTTTGCTGTATGCTTATGGGAAATATTTTCATTTGCTTTACAACCATATTATGGGATGACTCATGAAGAAGTAGTGAAATTTATAAAAGCGGGCAATATGCTTCCGTGCCCTGACAATACACCTGCACCTGTTTATGAGTTAATGAAACAATGTTGGGCTCATAAGCCCGCGGCTAGACCAAGTTTCCGTACTATACACCATACGTTAGATACATTATATGAAGACATTGCGAAACTTTGATTCTCTCTAAAAATTTCTTGTATTTATTGTTTTATCATAGATTTTTTTTTAGAAAAACAAAAAATGTGTGTACCATGTCTTGTGTGTTTTTATTATCCTTGTATGTGAGTGATTAAATGAACTGTTTCTACTTAAACGTGATCTTGTCTTTTATTTGTTTTATTTTTTTCTTATGAACAAATTTCATTTTGAATTATTTTTAAAATGGTTTTTCATTGTTTTTATAAACAATTAATTTGATTACAATATGTTTATTTTACAGTTATCTCATATAGCACAATTATTTGATTTTCCTCAAAAATTATATAACAATTGTTCAATATTTTATCACTGATTTTTTTACTTTATGAACCACAAATTATCTATTTATTTATTAAGTAAATTACATACCTTTATAAATACGTCATTCAATATGAGTATTATTATTTTTTCTTTCGAATGAAACTTACTACTTTAAATCTTATAATAAAAATGTAATTTCAACAAAATTAACTTTTAAATAAACAAGTTTCGTAATTTTAAAAATCCAACATAATAATATTCAAAATTAGGTTATATATAGTTTTTATCAACAAATAAAAAATATAATTTGTTTTCTCTAATACGACTACAGAATAATAGTCATTCATATATAATTTTTAATTGTAGAATGGTTGCATTCTGCGGAACCGTGCTGAATGAAATGATTCTATCACTTGTTATGAAATGGNTGTTTATATGATAGAAAAATATAAATGTTATAGTTATTAAATTTTGTTCTAATTTCATTCGATTATAATATATTTGAATGAAATTTTCTTTGGGTAGAAGATTAGTTCATCGTTAATATTTATTTCTTGGATTTCAGAAATGTATAAATTAAAAATAAATATGTTTTTTAATAATTATTTTTAAATGAAACGCGTACGGTGCGTGCGCAAAATAGCTGCTGTTGCCATCTATTTATGATAAGTGTATTAGGTTTTACAACAACGCTCGCTTCATGCGAAGAGTAAAGAATAAATTTGTAGTTTTTTTCTTTGGAAGTGCGACAAGTCTCCGAAAATATCATAAATTATTTGTAGAGTGTTGTAATGTCTTTGAATTGCTTTGGTAAACAATATTTTAAAAGTAATAAGGAATGACGCATAAAGAATCAAAAGGTACGTTACTTTAGTAAATAAAATGTTCTGTCATAAACCTGTTACAATCAAATATTATTAAAATGTTTAAATAATTACTTATTAACATGTATATTTAAATTAATTTTCAGCTCCTCTTCTGTCTTCAGATGACCAAGATGTAAGTTTTAAATTTTTTATCTGTTAGGTTAGGTTTCATGTTATTTGTCTGTAATGTCATTGTTTTATATTGTATTATAGTATATTCTAATCAGAATATCTTGAATTTATAATAGGGAACAGCAACACAAATGAATAACATTAACAAAAGACCCAGAACAAGAGAAGATTTTTATCAATTTTGCACATATATTTTGGAGTACGAAAATTATGACAGACTCAGACTTGAAGAGGTATTTTTTTTTTAACTTGTAACATATTTAATTTTCTACATTTTTATATATTTTTTACAGGATAATCGTAGGACTCCTCCACCATTAGACAGTTCTGGTAGTAGTGTTAATTCTGAGTCTGCAACAAGCTCAGCTCAAGAGGATGACAAGCCATCCGAAGATGATACAGGTAAGTCCCTTCTAAGAATTTATTAATTATATAAATATAAATTTAATACATGCAGTTAAAATTGGAATATAACACTTGTTAACACATAACTTCCTTGATGAAACTAAACATAACTATTCTAATCTATTGTGTAACTTTAAACTGTAAACAATTTCTTTCACGTAGGCCATAGCTTACTTAGACTTTACTCTCGATGGTCGATTGTTTATAATTTTCGTTTTATATGTACTATTTAAACTTCCTTTTTTAATTATTTTCAGTATAAAATCTAGCTTCATTAAATTAATATTAACATAAGCACTATCTGCTTATGAATGGTCGTTCAATTAATATGTAAATGTAGTTTACATATTAATTATTCATTTATTGATTTGAAAATAGCGATTTGGTTTTCTTTTTTTATTTATTAAATTTTCTAAGAGTTAAATCATTTTTATTTTACATAATAATACTCTAGGTGTAAATAAATAACGAAATAAAACAGTATCCCTTTAGTATTATTATAAGTAAGGTATGATTGAAAAGATGATTAACTTTAACAGATGCTGAACCTGAACAAGATAAGGAAAACAACGACGATTCATACGATTTAGTGACATGTTATTGTCGAAAACCTTTCGCAGGCCGACCAATGATAGAGTGCTCACGTTGCTTAACGTGGGTACATTTATCATGTGCTCGAATTAGACGTACTCATATACCCGATGTGTTCTATTGCGCATTATGTAAAAATAATAAAATGCGTTCACCTAGAAATGATAGCAACAATCGGTCTACGAATTCACCACCAGGATCCCCTGCTATGAAACGTATCAAACGGGGCGCTAGTTTGTAAATAAAAGTATGATCTAAATCGTTTTATTTTATCTTGTCCAATTTGATAGGTTTAGTTAGCCTTTTTCTTTTTGAAATACAATTTGTAATTTGATAAAATGAATAGATAACTGTTAACGTAATTTATCCATATTTAAATTTTGTGATCGCCGTTAAAATTGGCACGAAACAATACAATTCATATATTATGTTTTATTTTTAATTGTAAAAATATTGATGATGTTGATAAAATAATTAGGAACGGATATACCAAAGTTATAATCGTTAAATTATAATAATTTCATTTATAACTAATAGTAAATATTTAGTTTTTTACGTTTATGTGATAAAATAAATACCTACTGAGAAAAATGAAAATATAAATAATGGATAAAGTGCATTAACTGCTTAATTTCGGTTTGTATAATATTTATAGATAAGTAGTTATTTAATTTGTACATTTGTATGTTTTTGACTGTTTTCTTCTATTAATTACGAATATAATGCAGAAACAAAAATTCGTTTGCACACGGCGTCGTCCGTTTGTTGATTGATATTAGAAAAAATCTGCCAAGTTTAGAAAAAAATATTTTAAGTTTATAATTATTAGTATCTACATGTATCCCATGCGGAAGTGTCCTTAAGTTTATAATTCGTAAATTTCAACCCTACTAATCAGTCACTGGGATCTTTAATTATTCAATGATTTATTCAGTGACGAATCTTAGGTTTGTATACGAAAAGATATATATTTTGATCATTTAGAAATTTCCGTTCAAGGCTAGCTTTGTTTAGTCTTAGTACTATTATTATTATTATTATATTATGAAATCCTATAAAAATGCCATTATTTCGGATAATAAATTAATTTTACGTTGATCATTTTTGCTGTTAGAAGTGTTAAATATCGTAAATATAATTTAGTTCGTTTCATAATATATACATATAAGATAAAATGATATAAAAACCATGTTTTTTTAACAAGAAAATGAATGGAAATAAACTTTTTGTCTGAATGATATTGAAATGAAACATCGTGATAAATACCTTGCACGGATATCTCTTATAAATCAAGTTATAAACTATTATTATGAATATCAACAAAGTGTAAATACATAAAAAATAATTGCCATGTAGATCAGTTTATGCAATACGACAAATAAAATTTATAATTAATATAAATACGTGATTTATTAAAAATATATTTTCTCTAATTTTTTATTTTTTGTTTCATTGCATAAATTGATCTTAATAGTAGCCACCAAAAATATTTCTTTTACATTATCAGTATTTAATATTTTTATAACTTTAAATATGATTTTAATTTATATTAAAAGTTATAATGTATATAAAAAAAATGTGATGATGTAACAGATAATATTTTTGGTGTATACTATTAAAATATAATTCACTCACATTGATTTATTAAGTCCGTAAAAATATTGATAATTTGAAAAATTGTCAGAAAATGATCTGAACAATGTCCAATTTTATAATGTGAGTGAAATAAGTTTTTCCTATGCCGCTAATTATGTAAATAAATCCGCTTGTAAATACATATGAGTTTTCAGAAAACTTATTGTAATATACATACTTATATTTTTGTTATGAAATAGTAGTTTATACATTCTTAAAAAAAGGAAAAACATAAAGAAAAAATATAAGTTACAAAATTTTTGTTGCATGAATTTACTTATTTGGAATTTAATTTTGTTTATAATTACAGTTATAATAATTTGTTGTTACTCCTTGATATAAATCAATGTATCATGATTTTTAAAACAATATGTTAGTAATCCATGAATTATAGGTAATATATGTTTAGATTTAGGATATATGTTTAGTAGATAACAATAATATTCCATTTGTAAACAGAACATAATATATAAACTATGTTTACTGTTGATGCATATTATAATTATTAAATAAAATACCGATGTTTATTAATATTATAAATTGTTTTAAAAATCATGTGACATATTATATGTATATTATAAAATTTATATAAAATAATACTGTTAGATTCGAATTTTACACGTCATATGTGTAAATTATCATTGATATCTGTTTAAAACTATATAATTATCTGTTAAAAATATGCTGAAGTATTTGATAAATGTAGATTTTATATACTTTTATACAGATATACAATATTGTATTCGATGATATTTGTGCTATATCCATGATTAATGTGTTTTGTTTTTGTTATGGATGCTGCTATAACATGTATGTGTATTACTCATGATTTTTAAATTTGGTTAATAAATATTTTGCTATATTTATAGTAAAATACGATATATTTATGTACATATGTGTTTCATTTATTATAACTTAATACATGTATTCTTCAATTACTTATAAATATCTACGTATGATTTACACTCTCTAATATGATATCTATTTATATGACAAAAATATTATTTTTTATGTTATTTATATGGTATTTTACTTAAAATAATGTTGCTATGTAACTTTTGTTATTAAACTATGTTTAACTATTAACAATGTTAATACTATATATCTGTGAAATCAAAATATTATAAATTTTTCTTTATTAAAAATCATATAAATAGAAATCGGAAACAAAAAATTGAAATGACTGAAAAGTCTTTCAAAAAATATATATATTTTTTTAAATTATAGGAAATATTTATTTTATAAAACTATAGAATTAAATAAATTAATTTTATTTAAAGTGTTATATATAATGAAGTAAAATTTATCAAATTTTGTTCATATTTTGATTCCCCTACTCCTGTTTTTTTAATTAATTTTATTTCGATTTTTTTTTTTAGTTTATTTTAATTAAAATATTTTCATCGTATTATTTTTTCATTAAAGAATAAGGAGGTGTGGCTAATTAGAGATTTGAAAAATATTACTTTTTGTTATATCACTTTAAAGCATTTATTTTTATTTGAAAATAATCGTGTTATTTTTTATTTGTATGGCGTAAACATATGTTTATTGTTGAATAAATAAACATGTATTTAACAATAAATTTAGCTAAGGATTGAAAATTGAAAAATAAATTAATGAATTAAGCAAATTGTAAATATAAAATATGCCAATATGTATCTGCGTACAACGTTGCATTTTTAAGAATTTGTGACAAGATATAATCGTAATCTTTATTGTTATTGTGTAGTTTTCCATTTAAAAAGGTATATTAAATTTATTTATTTGTAAAATATTACATAAAATTAAACAACGTATTAAAAAACAGCAAAAAAAACTATAAAAGTACATTGATCTGATGTATTCCAAGGATGGATAATATCCAAGTTTTGATTTGATTTAGCAGTGCTGTGCACTTGTGTATTGTCTATTTACTATAATATCTATGGACTGGTCGCATGGTTGCTTCTAAAGAGGACGACAGCTGTGTGCTGGCAAATGGCAAGTTCACTAAATTTCATAATAAAATATTGAAAAAATATTAGTAAATGTAATATTTTTTCAATTTTAAAGTCATTGCATGTAAAATTTAATTATCTATATAATGTTTGTTTATTATTTGACAAAAAAGAAAAAAAGGTTATATTTTATTTTGCAACTTCATGTAGATCGCCTTGTAAAATAAGTAAATTGAAGAAAAATAAGCACACAGTTAATAAAAATAAACGCATAAAATATGAATCAAACATGGTCTTTAAAAATAATGTATGTTTATAGCAGATAAGTTTTAACTACCTAAAAAATATGCAGCAAATATCAGAACCTTTGTGTCTTGAAAGGACAACTTGTGGGCTCATTTTTAAAGAAATGTTATGGTGTCATTTTAGTGTTTGTGTTAGTTTCGTTTATTATAATTAAGAACATTATTTCGTAGTTCGCAAAGAAAAGATTGACTAGAAGAAGGGGCAACTTCATTTGTCAGTGTTTTGAATAGGATGTGGTTCAGTATTTTCGTTTCACTTTAATAATATAAATTTGGATAAATATTACGATGGACTCAGAAAATTCGGGAATACCTAATGTAAACCAGTTCTTACGTCAACCCTGGTCAACATGGATAGCTGCTTTAGAAGCAAGTCAAAAAACTAGTAAGTCGTATTTATTATTTTCGGAAATATTTGAATGTATATTGATTTTTTAAAATAATTTATTTTAGAACCGAAAGAAGAAATGGTTGCTAAAGATAGTAGAGTAACAAAATTACCTAGGGAAGATATGGCATTATACGGTATATGTCCTTTAAATGAACCATTTAGTGCAATTATTTGTTCAACATGTGGAGCTGTAGTGAAACGTCAAGCATTACTACGACACGTACAATTAAGACATCCTTCAGAAATCGAAACGGCTTTATTACCTCCGCCGCAAGTGCCCGTTAAGAAAACAAAAACCGCTAGTGTCAAAATGAAACCTAAAGAACCAATTCCGACAACGTTTGCATTATCACATTCCAGCGACAATGTTATTGTCCCTTCTTTTCCACCTACTGTAGTTCCTGCGAAACAAGAAACAACATCTACAAATACATCTACATCTAGAACTTATAGTGCAACAACAAAAGTTGTTAATACATCGCCTCTTGAAACAACTGATACAACTTATAGTAATTTACCAAAACGAAATGTATCTAGTAGCACAGATCGTAAAGCACAAAAGAGTAGTCGCGACCGTGATAAAGATAATGAATCTGAGAAATATGTAAATAATGAAGATACAAAGCAGGTTTGCAGTAAACAAGTTAGCTGCAAAACGCATACTGCTTCTTCGAGACGTACCGTGTCAGGTCGAACTAAAGAATATAATAATAAATTAGGAACGAAGGAACAACCAGCTGCCAACACCTCAAATACGAGCAAATCCAGAAATCATTCTATATTAAAGGCGGTATGGATTTATTTTTATTTATTATTAATATAATAAATTTATTTACAATAATTTATTATATTACAGGTGGCAACTTCCGAGCCATCAGATTCAGGGTTATCATCTCAGTCTTCCCTTCACTTACCAACAGTGGCAGTATCAACGACAGATGTGTCACCAACATGCGAAGTATCATCTTGGTCAACATCTCCTATTCAAATAAGAACTACAGGCATTCCGTCACCACCAGTTACCACCGCCAATTCCGATTATTCCTCTAGTACTAGTATTACAACAAATAGCAGCAACAGCAGTAGTAGCAGTAGCAGCAGCAGTAGTAGTAGTAGCAGCAGTAGCAGCAGCAGTAGTAGCAGTAACAGTGCGTGCTCTAGTCCAAATTTAAATGCTGCGACTATCTCGAATGTAGAACCAGCATTAGCAATGCCTATTCTGGATATGGATATACATGTGCCACCACCTCAACCAGTAAGAATAACAACAGCAACAACAACAACAACAACTGCTGTGAAAATAGTTCCTTTCTCAAAGAATGATAAAGGAAGTACTGTTACTGCACCTCAACCACAGCATAAACAAACGGTATCCGTTTCGTCCAACCCTAGCACTCCGACTTCACATGTTTACGCGGTAAAATTGCCAACTAGTCCTGTTATCATAGTTAATAATAATAATAATAATAATACTAATAATAATAATAATAATATAACAACAACAACAACATCAACAACAAATGAACGTGTTTCTAAAACAAGCTCGGTACCTCCAGCGCGTGTCGCTGTACCCGTACCAGTATCTGTACCTGTATCAGTAGTACCAACTGTAAATTTAAACGTTAATTCTGAAACAAGTAATAGTGTACCGCTATTGAACATTGCAACATCAACACCTCCACAGCCACCTCCTCTTGTTGTACCGCGCGAAATAATCGAATCCTTAAATGTTCCTGTTGTTGTACAGATGCCACCTCTACCTGATTTACCGAATCTTCGATTGTATACAACGTACCCAAAACCGTTAGTAGTTTCAAATTTCGCAACAAAAAGTGGTCATGCAGTTCTTATTCGAAATAGAAGATTGGAATATATTCGAAATCAATTTAGATCAGTGTTAAAAAGAGATCGTACTGTAACAACGGGTACAACACATATAAAAAATAATTTTATTAGTACTACTGCGAATTCAACGACATCGCCGACATTTCATACGATTAAAACTTCAAATGCAACGGGTACGGCTTGTCGATATTCAATAGCGAAAGTAACAAATACAGCTGGTAGTATGCAACCTACGTCATTAATAGCACACCGTCCGAATATTTTACGTGCAAGTGCTACAGCACCTAAACAGTCCCGCGATCATCATGTACCTAATATTTTAGCAACAGCGGCAGTCAAACGACCGGCCGCTACTCAGATCACTGGTTTAGACTGTAAACATATGGTGCTTACGCCTACAAGTAATAATATTAGCGGTATCATTGGTAAAATGATTGTGCATCAACATGATGTTACGGACTCGAGTGAAGGGCCAGGCACGAATCACCTGGCTTTGGATGTGCCTGTTAACATTCAATAGATACCTTAAAACATTAAATAATTCACTTGAAATTTAGAGCCACAAACAATTATTATTATTAAAAAAAAAAATCCTTTTATTAGATCATTATTAGGTTCTTTATTCAAGGGTATTTTATAATTCTAACTAGAAACAAAAAAGGTTACATATTATTTATTATATAACTTTTGCATGTGTTCAACATTTTACATTTTTATAGTGAAAATTATTTTTTTACTAAACTGACAAAATTAAGGTTTACGTTCTAATCACGAATATAATTCATTATATTTTATTAGATTTATAGTCAACTTTTAAATACCTCAATATTTTTAATTTACATTATTTTCATTTTCAAATGTGTTATTTATATGTCACTTATAGAATTAGGACTAAATTTATATTTACAAATTGGTCATTATCATGAATTACAACAAAATTTTGTCGATATAATTATTTAACATATATTTTAAAAAAGAAACTAAAACATAAGTAACTTGACATTTAATTTTATATTAGAAATTAATAAATTAAAATATTAAAAAATTGAAAAAAAGCTAATATTTACAAAAAAAAAACAATCATTTTTTATCTGTAGTTATTTGAAAGTGACTAAATATTAGTTACATCATATTACGAATTAATTTTTTTTTTAATCTAATTTTTACATAAAATAATATATCTTATCAAATTGACCGCATAATTAGTTTTTAAGAAATCAAGAGATTAATAATTATGTGTTAATTATTTATAATTACATTAGTTTATTTCTTTCCCAACACTCACTCAATTTTATGTTTTGCTCAATAATAAAAGTGAGTATCGAGCAGGGATGCAAATATATTTGCAGTGCTCTAAATTTCGAATGAACATTTAAAAGAATGTCTGACAATGTATATGACTGTGCGTGTGTTATCAAATGTATATACAATTATTGTATGCTATGAACCTTTATTGGTAAATCGATCTAGTGAAAAATCTAGTTTAATTTTTGTTTTGTTATATACATTTATTGCAATTATTTTTAATTAACTTATCACAAAAATAAATTACTTTAAAAATGTGATTAAAAGGAATTAATAGTTGGATTTTTGAACTATGTTCATTATGTATTAGTGAATATATCAGCATTATAATTTGATACATATTACTACTGACTTGATTAGATTTACATTAAAGAATTTAATTTTATCTTATCTTGTTCGAAAAGGAAAAAAAAAAAAATTAATAAAATAAAATAAAAAAAGAAAGAAAATGCACTTATAATATTTATATGGTAAAATTTAATTATTTAAATTAAAAGTTTATATGCACTTAATGAAAAAAACTGCAAACTGCAAATGGGGTTGATTATAATTTCGATTATTACAAATTAATTTCTTTAAACTATTGCATGTGTTAGATTAACTATCGACTCCAATTAGGATAAGTAATTATTTAGTCTTATACATTAACATATAAATTGTGATATTTTCTTTTTCATATTATACAGTTATACTAAGGGAATTTTGTTTAAAAATTCATTTTATTGTGTCAATTTATTTTTTTTAATTATTTACATTAGTATTTTTATTTATTTCAATAAGTATAACCCTTAGATATATATAATTAATTTTAAGAATACATATTTTAATGAACATTTGTTATAAATCCGACTATATAATTATATAATTTAGTTTAGAATAAATATAATAGGTATATAATGTATTAAAGCGCTCTTTATCGAATAATGTACCAGTGGTTATTGTACACAAATTAATAACGGAGTATATTTATTAAAGAATACAATATTTTTATTCGGTTAAAGAGCGTAAAAAATACAATTTTTGACATAAAATTTATAGTATTTCAAACTAAAAAATTAAACAATTTATAAAATAACATTTAAATCATGAAACGTATTGTACTTTGTTTTTGTGCAATAATTGCAAAATTGTATACAAAAAAGTATAGAAAACAAATAAGATAATGTTTATGAACCGATAGTATAAATGATCTAAATACGTAAATTATTTTATTGTTTAATTGTTAAAAGATGGTTTAGTGAGAAACAGTATGTTCTGTGGTAATTGTGAAGACTTTTACAAAATTACTGTGTGAATAATTTACATAAATATTAGTTTGAACTATATAGTTAATTGAACAATAATAAGACAGTATTTATTTATTTACAGAATTAAGTTATATTTTATTATTTTCTTTTTTATCACACTGAAACTAAAGATCTGCTATTGGTATGAACTGCCAGGTAGCACATGTGTATACTGAAAGTACCTATATATTATATATTGAATAAAATCGTGCATGGTTATAGGTACTACGTTATGTTAGTAAAACATGCGTATACAGTAAAAAAAAATATGTTTTTTATTTATCATTGGCCAAATTTGCTTCATCCCTAAAATATCATTTAGTTAAATTACAATATCCTATCGTACTTTTAACAGATTTTTAGTTATTGCAAGGTATCAATAAATTCATGTACCTACTTATTGTTAGTCCCCATAATTTTGTACTTTTTTAAAAACTGAAATTCAGTATTATTTTTCATATATAAATACATTTGTTTTTCAATTACATATGCTATAATCTAATAAGTATAGAATGCATTTTGTTGATGTGATAATCATAATATATATACCTCTGCAGCAATGCTTTCCAGGCTGTGACTTTTGCCAATTTCCTAGCCTGAGTATATCTTGACATCGGGTATTGCGAATTAAGGTTATTTTAGATAGAAATAACAACGTATATCACAATGTTCAAATGTGATACCCACTTAAATATAATGTCTTCATGGTAAAATTAAAATAAAGTTGTAAATAAATGAAGTTTTTGCGTTAAGCCAATTTCGGATTTGTATTTTATTTCTCTTTTGTTTACGCGTTATTCCATTTATTATTTCTTATTTATTGTGTAAAATCTACCCTTATTATAGTAATTATAACATATTTTTGAATAATATATATAATAAACTTTGTTTTTAATTAAAAAAACATGCAAATACTTTGTTATATATGAACAAAGAAAGATTTTTAATGCGGGCAAGGGTTTTCTTCTTTTTTTTGTTTAGGTACTTGTCTATGTACGTGAAAGTTGAACTAGTGTAGGGAACATCATTGTCTATACACACACTTGTATGTAGATTTGTATGTATGTTCGATCAGCCCCTTTATCAAGCAGCTGGCCTGCCACGCGTATGGTTCCGCTACATGCGAAAGGGGATTGTGTCGTTTATGTCCCCTTCACCCTCTGACGGATGTTTTACAGCTATATCGTATTTGCAAGCATCGGAGGGTTTCATTGGAAAACAAGTGACTTAGTTAGATATTTTACATATAATTGAAATTTGAAACTTTTTTTTTTTTTGGTAGAATGAAAGAAAGTAACGAAATGGAATAGAGTAGTGGATTAAAGTAGTTTTTTTGGAAATAAAAATCTAATTTTTTGAATAATAATTTGAATGTAACAAGAGGGGTAGTTTCGTGGCTAACAAATATTACCTTCGTAAAGGGCATACACACGTACATATTAAAAGGGGGAGCGCAAGCGCACCGTGGTTGTTTCCGCTACAATGAGGGTCGGTGCTGGCTCTGCGTCGCTCTCAACCACCTGGCGTCGCGCGCTTACTTCATTCAATTCAGTATCGACCGGTTCGCCAGTGACTTTTCACGGACTTAACATCAATCGAAACTACAATGATAAACGGTGTTAGTGTGTTAGATAATGTACAAATCGAAATGTGTAATATACGTGTGAAGATGTGATATGGATTTTGGACGGCGAGCGTCGCTCTGTGTAGTGACACATGAATGTTTAAATTTCGTTTATGTAAAAGCGTTGCGTCGACGCGAATGCGTCGCAACGCAGTAAACAAAACTTATTGCCATTTATTGCTACAATACATCCAAGCCGTTTTACATATGTATCATTGTAAAGTTAATAGGTCATTTGCAATAAATAGTGTTTATTATTAGTCCGTCTGTCAATTTGTTTGTTTGTTGGACAGAAAAGAGTGGTTGTATGATTACAGTATGACTAAAAGAACAGCAGCCGGCCAGTGGTAGTGACAGCAGCGCACCAGTGGTTGTTGTGTTTTGTTTCGTTGCGTTCGCATTTCTTTTTTAATTTTATCTTATTTATTTGGGGATTGAGTGCATGTACATCTCATACGACAAAAATGTTCTTCTATTGTGCGAAAGAAGACAGATCCGCTGCGATATGTTTAAGCGCAGGACGATAAAATATGTGAATAGTGAGAACAAATGCAATGACAGTAGAAATAATAATGGCCGTCGTCGACGTCGCTCTGTTGTGCTGATAAGCAGTGTTGTGTTTGGGGTGTCGCGTCCGTGCAGCCGTGCACCTTTTGCATGAATGCTGCAAAACGATACAAATATGATGGATAATATTGGGAAAATGATTGAACAGCAATCACTCGGTGAACCGTTATCGGAATCGGTCGATTCGCCTGGCGGCAGTACGCATGGTCGGACGGAGGTTGTGACGGCGGCAGGAGCGCTAGCCGTCAGGAGCATGTTAGCGACGTCCACCGACCAACACACGCACACAACCTCACAGCAACGTATTACACTGGAAACGTTGCGAAATAATGGTGGTCGACAACAGGTGCAACAGGATAATAGACGACAACAGCAACACATGAGGATAACACCCGACCATCAGCAGCAGCACATCAAGGAAGAAAACAACGGCGGCGAGCATGTGGTTGGCGTCGAAGTTGGCGTCGGTGTTGTCGTTGGTGAGGATCTTACCGTGGAAGAGGTTGAGTCCGTTGATTTGGATGAGCAAGTCGTGAAACAGGATGGCCTTTCGGTAATTGTTCAACCTCAAGACGATTCGCATGATTCGGAGTTGCTTAGTCCTGGTAAATTATCACCGACGTCCGTTAGTGTGGCGAGTATGATTGATGCTAATGATTTTCGTGCATTACAACCAGAACCAACATACCAAACATTAACATCTGTTAATGGACGAATGTCGCCTCCAGGTTTTAGTCCAACGTCGTCGTACGCAACGCTTACACCATTGCAACCTTTACCACCCATTTCAACTATGTCCGACAAATTTGCGTACGGTGGCCATGCGAGTAATGTATCAGGTTCCTTTACTGTTATGCAAAATAATGGACTTGGTATTGGACTTGGACTTGGCGTTAATGTCAACACAGGCTACGCTGCTTACGATAAGATCTCCTCAATGGGTATGACTCCACCACATAATTACTCATCACCTAATAACACTCTCGGAACTATTGGCATACAACAGCAACCTAGTCCAATTTCTCCTCAAAGTTCATATAGTCAAAATGGATTGCCATCTCCTCAGAAAAGTATGTCCCCGAATAGTTACGATTCGCCGTATAATCCAGGACAACGTGGTGGTAATGACCTTGTTGGTGGACAAAGATTACAACAACACAGTCCGCAATTAAGTCCGCCTTCGACTTCTCTTCATTCGCCCGTGGGAAATACAATTGTAACGAATTTTGGTGCAGGTACGACGACCATTAATGGATTAACAACAATTTCGCAACATAGTGCCATTGTGCCCACCTCGCACTCACATCCACCAACTTTGGTCCAAGTAGCGCAACAACATCGAGAAGCCGTTGTTGTATCTTCACCATCACCTCCAGTACTTACCATCCAGCAAACAGCAACTTCCGTTGCGCAACAACAACATCAGCAAGTAACGGTCGTCACTCAGCAACAACAACAGCAACAACAACAGCAGATGCATCAACAACAGACCATGTCAGTTGCAAAAGTGAATAACAACGTATCGAACACTGCAGTAAGTGGTGGTGCTTCAAGTGGGGGTGGTTTAAATGTTGCCACAATTACCACCGATGTTGAAGAAATAAATACAAAAGATTTAGCGCAACGTATTAGCGCTGAATTAAAACGTTATAGCATACCGCAAGCAATATTTGCGCAGCGGGTTCTATGTCGATCACAAGGTACACTCTCTGATTTACTGCGTAATCCTAAACCTTGGTCGAAACTCAAATCTGGTCGAGAGACCTTTCGGCGTATGTGGAAATGGCTACAGGAACCTGAATTTCAACGGATGTCGGCATTACGACTCGCAGGTTAGTCCTTACGCTTTAGTTTTATTCAATTTTATTGTTTTATATACCTACAGTCACGTTACGACCTATTCGTATTTTGTGAAACCGCATCACTGCACGTATACCACTTGCACTATAGTTCAGTTTATTACTTAATTTTATTTAATATGCGATCGCAGTTTTTCACATGTCGTTTCAAACGAATTTTAACTCATGGCTTCCTTTTGCTAACCTAATCACCTCACAAGAAAATGCACATTTTCTAACATAAAGTAGTCTTTTTACTATTAATAATTAGGTTATTTTGGGGAATAATCAAAAAACAAACAAGACTTTAACGAATGTGTAGGCAAGTAACTGGAAAAAGTTAGCAATCTACAATACTTAAAAGTTATACTGGGAAAATGAAAATCTCAATTATCTTGAGTAGAAATTTTCCGGGTTTTCTTTTCTAACCGAACAAACAAAAACAACATGAAATATTTCAAGTCTAAAAAAAAATTTGGCACGTGTTTTATGTTTTGAAACTAAAATTGGTTTTGTAATTGGCAGTATCAAAATTGGGACACGTGTAAATTCAAATGCAAATTAGTGAGTGAATTAAGTGCGTACAGAGGAATTATATATAAAATTTAGTCCAAGCGCACTTTTCTGAATACGGTGTCTTTTATTTCGATACCGGTTTTATCGGTTTGTTTGTTATTTCATGCGTTGCGATGCGTGAAGTCGTACAGAGATATGATAATATTATTTGCAATTTGAATCAGATTTAAATTGGAAAATAAATAAAAATAATGTCTATGTACTAAATGTCGTGTTCTATTGCTGTTTAAAGTCTGTCTAAATTTTGACTACTCTCTTGTTTTCATTGCAGACTGCCAGGTGCGCAATGTTAACGTGAGAGCAGTCAACTCCAAACGGAGGAAACAACCCTCTTCTTCGTGCTTGTGAGTTTCTCTGTCTCTAAGTTAAGATCTGTCTCTCGTACGACCCGCTGTTCTGCTCTGCTCCCTGATTCCGCTTTTACAAGATACGATACGGCTACCCGCAATATGTTAATTTTTTTATGTTACTTATATACCTACCCATATTTTAATCGTTATATTCTCTTTCCTCTGCACGACCGCCTTTCGCCTTTTTTTATCCTAAATAATTTCAATCGATAATCAATATATCCAATACTACCAAATTTTATTTTCTTTTATATGGATATATGAATATGTCGCATGATATTTGATGTTTATCAATGCTTCTTTAAAAATCTAGTAGTCTGGTTCAATTATTTAGGCAATAGAAATAAATAGGTGTCTATATAATTACATTTCTGTCTTCATAATAATATATCGTTCAAAATAAGCATTATTGTTTCAATATTTCAATAAACTAATGGAATTTTCTAAATACCACCAAAAGTAATTAATAAATTACAAAAAATGAACCATTTTATATTCATTATATATTATGAATTTCGTCCAAATGATATTATTTTGAATACATATTACTGTCAATAAATGTTTTTAGGTTTATTCAACATGAATTATTTACAGTCGCATCAAATTTCATTGTTGATTGCCAATGATATTTGAATAATAATCAAACTATGTGTTAGCAATATATTTCATTTCGTTTCATTTATCCCAATTTGCATCAAATGTTTATTTTTAATGTATTGTACATAGGTACAATATTCTGTTGTAGCATGCGCATTGTTTCTAATATTTCAGCGAAGCGTCCGACATACATGAAATGAATTTTCAATTAATATAATTTGCATTATATTTTAAATTGTTTTATTTATGTTTATAATTAAAATTGTTTTCTGTTACAGCTGCTCAGATTCCACAACGAGGCAGTAAGTATTAATTTTTAGAGCGTTTATTATAATTAAATGAATTGTTTCTGAATATTTTTTTTTATTTAAATAGGTTGCAAGAGGAAAGAGGAACCTGTGAACCAGCCCGAACAATTACCTACACCCAAGAAACCCCGTCTTGTTTTTACAGACCTTCAGCGCCGTACTCTGCAGGCTATTTTTAAGGTACGTGTCATTATTATTTACTATAATTACAATAAAAAATTCCTGGAATAAGAAAATCGTTAATGTTTTAAAAGTGCAAACTATAATCTTCATATTATATTTCAAATGATGGCGTCAAGTTAATACAAATTATATTTTACCTTTATACTGCAACTTGAAACAATTTAACGTTATTCATCAGATAATACTTTAATTTGTTATATAAGAAGTAGAACATTATCATATTTCTAGTTACTTTTTTTTTCACTGTTTCTTATTCAAACAAAAGGAAACAATAAGTAAAAACGTATGTATTTTTTAGATTAGATTTTATTTACAATGTCAGTAGTTGCATACAATTTATATATCATTTTTATTATATTATAATACATACCTACAATTATTACACCTCGTAATATACATATAATTTAAAATATTTCAATAAAAAAGATATAGAAATTGAATTTATTAAGATGTGTTTTTCCTGAAAATTGCTGTTAAACCAATACCAATATGGCTTTTAAATGAAATAAGCAAATTTTGAATGAAAATGTATTAATTAAAAGCAATATTATATTGAAGTATATATTTGAAATATTATATTAGGGAACTTTTATGTAAAATAATACAAAATTAGTTATTTGAACGTAAAAGTTGTGGAATTAAAAATGTAAATTTTATTGACTTTTTTAGTATTACATGGGGGTTTTTTTATTTAGTGTTTAATTACTTATGAATAGTGGAAATAACTGGAATGGCTAATTAAACGTCACTATTATGATATAATTGCGTGATAGTCGATAATATTTTTATTTATAGTTAATTTGGTTGCGAGTGTATCAGTGGTTATCTTGCTGTTGAATGTTGTTATTTAGTATGTTGTATTTTGCGTGTATTTTTATGTTAAAGGAAACAAAGCGACCGTCCAAAGAGATGCAAGTGACGATCGCCAGACAACTTGGTCTGGAACCAACAACCGTTGGTAACTTCTTCATGAATGCAAGACGTCGTTCGATGGATAAATGGAAAGATGAAGATCCAAAGAGCGTTGGACAGGGAGTGTTACATCAACAACTGTCGCCTGGAGGCAGTGGTTTGGAACAGGATGATCCAGATCATGATCCTGATCATGACTTAGACAATGACCACGATCATGACGAACACGAACACGATCATGACGTGTTGTGACAGCATGCACTACGGGATCGACAACTGTTACTTTTGTGAGAGAGAACTTTTCCACAAAATGGACGAACAGTCGGTTTCGTTTCGGTATTAGTAACGTGCATGATACATTACAGTGTATTACGCGACTACGGTTTGTTGTTTATTCTTCCGTTCAAGTTGCAATATATGAAATGTTCTTTTGACCTTGCGAATTATGAATATTCGATTCGATTTCGAACAGAATGTTATTAAAAATTAATATACACTTCATATAATTTTTTTATATATATATTTTCTTAATTGTATATATTATTCAAGCGATTTATTTTATATTTTTATCTATTTATTTATTTATTTGTTTATTTATTTATTTTTTATATTATGAAACTAGTCGTGATAATTTTGCTTGATCAAATAAAAAATGTGATATGTGATAAATGTGACAGTATTTTGCAAAGGTCAAAATTGAACAATAAAACAAGAATAACGGAAAAAAATAATTTGCAACGTAATGGGTGGGTATTTATATACGGAATTTCCCTTAATTTAAAGAGAAAATAAAAGGCGCAGAATATGCTAAGCCAACCCTGCGCGTTGGTCACGTGTGCGCTAGTTATCGATCGCCTTGTTTTTGTGTTCACATATAAATTGAGGGTCCTGTACATATATACCTACATAAGAGTACAACAAAAGCGAAAGTCAATTTAAGAAACGCAAGGGACACAAACAGAACAAATAATGATTTATAAACATATTATTAAAAAAGATGAGAAACAGTTTATGAGATATGGCAAAAAGTGTAAATAATATTTGTACTGGAACTTTTTGTAAGCCCGTGTGTGAAAAAAAATCTACGATTNATATATAAAAACAAAAAATAATATATAAAAAACGTAGTTTTAGATTATTTATATTTAAAATCACATTCCAATATTTGCTTATTTTATAAATATATATTTTAATATATTTAATTCGTTCGAAAAATCAATATATTATTGAGTTATCGTTATTATGTTATTAACTCGACTATTGTAATTAATTAATTATAATTACAAGAGGTATATATTTTATGCAAAATCGAAAATTTCGTAACAAAAAAAATAAAAACCAATAATCTTTCAATTTAACTCTATATTCGCTCAATATGACCAAAATAAAAATAAAATATAGCAGTAAAATTTGAATATTTGCTTTATATAAAATTATATAGTACATAAGCATGAAATATATAATAATAAAAAACACTTGCTATAATGAAAAAAACATAATATTCATAACATTTTTCATGGTTTACCTCAAGACGTAACAAATAGTACAAAAAAACGTCTATATACCTAGTTTTTATTTAATAAAAATGTTGATCGATATGACGTGGTATATTTATTTATTAATTTAAATGGAATTAAACTATTTATTTATAATTCCTAGTGTCGATAGGTACGTCGTGTTGCATTTTTCGATATAAATACCCGTTAGTGGTACACTGTACTATCAGTACCTATGCAGTATGATAGATAAAATATGCTGAAATGGACCTTTTTATAACGAGATTGAGAAACGCGTGTTTATTCAATTAATTGCTCTAAAATTTTAAAATATAGGTTAACATTCAATAATTATTATTGTAAGAAATTTCAATTTTGATGCAACAATTATAATTTATTTGTTAAAAATGAAAGTTGTTACTAAGATGTATATTTTGAATATTGTAGATTGAAGTAAAATCATTGAAGTGTTAATCTGTATTTTATGAAGTTAGGGTAGGTTTTTAATTTAATAATGCTCTTAAATAATTGTTTAATAAATTAAATTTAAGTTAATTTCAGCATATTTGCTGTTATAATGTTAATAAAATGTACATACTCATCGGTACGTAATGAATAGTGCACAACTACGGATGTTGTAACTATATATAATTATTTTGTAAAAAGCAGGTGACAAGAACCGATTGCCTTATTCATGTAGAGCATATGCTAGTCCATGACTCTAGTCGACACTTAAGATAATAATTCTAGTCATCAATTTCTGTAATTTAGTGATTATTTATTATATATTTATTTAGTGTTTGATTTTTTAAATATGTCAGTTCAAATAATTGAAGTATTATTGTTTATATTGTTAATATATAACAATCAATTTATATAAAAAAAAAAAAATTATTTAATTGGATCAATAAAACGATCGATAAAACTTGTATTTGTAAATAGATATATTTTTGATTTTATAAATATTCAAATAATTGAACAGACATTTATTTAAAATCAAATAATATATCAAACTAGTCATTTTAAAAATGTGTTGTATTTAGATGAAGAATTTGCGAGAAAGACGGACATTAATTAACGCATTTATTTAAACATATTTACATTTTTCGTAATTATAATTATATTTAAAATTAAAAATATATACATTCCATTTTTATGATTATATTATAATATGAGTGATATTTGCACTGTAAATAATATTATTTTATTAGTATTTTTATTATTGAATTAAGTTGCTCTTAAGAGCTGTGATTTGAAAATTCATACTTATAATCATTCCATTGATTCCAAAGATTTCTTGTAATATGATGTGAATATGTTAGCGTTTAAAATGTCTGTCCTCGTGTAGACTTCACGTTGATTCCGTGTGAGCGGGGATACCCCGGATTATCCGCTGTGCAGTTTCCCTTACAGCACGTGTATACCCAATAACTTATATTTTGCTAGCATTTCAGAGTATGTTGAGCACTGTGTTGCACCACTCTTATTATATATTTATTATTTGTCGTTACATTTAAGTCGGTTGGTCGATCAAATGGACGGTATGATTGAGTGCATTTGATAATAAAACAAAAAAACATAATATTTATTGTATAGATAATTTTCTTGAAAACATCTCGATTGGCCCTTGTATAATTTTCGTGCAATAGTGAAACGTGTAAAAAAATAAAATGGCAATATCATATCCATCAGAGTGGAATCGTGATTATTTTCACGAATATTACACAACTGTAGACAAATAGCATTGATTAAAGAAATATTTAAAATAAATGTATCCTATTTTATATATTTTTCCTCATTTTATTTTTATTTTATTAAAGTTTTTTGTTTGACAGTTTCATCAGTCAGCTCCCAAGGTGATCAGGAATT
>NEEE01001094.1:38241-55893 GCA_002278615.1 Pogonus chalceus
TTAAAATATAAAATATTGATTTGTAATATATTTAAATTTCAATTATACTTTTTACAACATTATTTAAACTATAATAAAAATAAAGTATTTGTTTTAATCTATATATAAATATTAAAAACATAAAGAAATGACTAAGTATACTATAGATAAATAATTAAAAAATTTTCTTCGTCATTCCTGAAATTTTTAATTTCATCATTAATATCTACTGATAATGCTTTAAAAATAGTTTTTTCCTCTTCACAATCAAGTCTTTTTGCTAAACTGTTTTATTAATAGAAATATTTTTGAGATTTTTGGGGTAAAGGCCTATCATTTCTCTACTTAGCAAAATTTTATTTACAGCAATTTCTTAAATTATATTTTGAAAGACCTTGATCAACAGTTGTAGAATTTATTTGAAGTGAGCTGAGCAAATCAGATGTGACAGCCTGCTTCAGATACTATCGTACTTCCAGCCATTTCAAGGTCAAATATAATAAAATATAATAATCGTTGTATCTTTTTGTGACTTTAATAAGATTGGGAGCAGTTTTAATTTTGGTTAAAGATAAGTTTTGATAGATAGGGAAAAATCCTTTCAACTGGCAATAAATATTGGTAGTAGAAGTAGAAACTCTCAATAATATTGAAAATTGGTAATTATATACCTGTGGACTAGTGTTATTGGCACACGCACAATCCTTCAACGCATTACGTTAGGATTTAGATTGGCAGACATTCCGTCGCATAACGCACAACACACAGTGTGCTGTATAATTTTAACATGCGTGATTATTGCGTTTGAGCACGGAATCAGAATTAGGGCATTATTGTATTGTGGCGGGGTAAAGAGGCGCAAATTTCAATAGTGATAAATAGCATATGTGTTCGACATTCATAATTGCATTTACGTGCAATCAGCACATTACAACAGGGTTTTTGGACGCGTCACTTCACTGACTCGATCGTTGGTCGTTGTTCAATGTTCAATGTTGACTGACCTCTCTTCTATTCATATTTCAATTCGACCATTTTAGTTAGTTATATACCACGATACTTCATTGCTTTTATTATCTCATTGTTATTATCCTTGTATACAATAACATCTTCAGAATCCATTTAAAAATATTATTTTCTTTTTATTTAAACTTTTCTGTAGAAAAAAACTTTAACAATTTTAATATTTAAACTTCTGCAAATTTATTAACTATAATATAACACTTGCTTAAATATTCTCTTCAAAAGAAAACACAGTCAATCTGGCGTGTACCCGGAGCCCCGGAAGTGGGGTCCGGCATCAAGCATATCTCATAAATGAGATTGATATCAACATTTTGATCTAAAATAGAATCAACATTTGTTTTAAATATTTGGGCCTGGGTTCAAAGGCGCGTTATTACTGTAGGTGTAATAAAAACATATTTATTTTTAGATTAGGGTTTCAAAAATCAAAGAGCTACGTTAAGAAAAGCAAAAGCTTAGTTTATTAAAGATTTATTTCTTTCGAAACAATTCTGTTTTATATATATTTCAATAAATCTTGTATTAAAGATCTTACGATAAACTTATAGCTTTATTTTTGCGTATTCCTATTAGTGTAAAAATAACATGTTTGGCCCCGAGCTCCAAAAATCACACGTTAGAAAAAGCAAAAGTTTTATTTATTTAATATTTATCTTGTTCAAAATAATTCTGTTTGTCTATATTTCCAATCAATCTTTTATTGAAGATCTGTCGATAAACTGAAACCTTTATATTTGCGTTATTACTATTGGTGTAAAAATAATACATTTATTTTTGGCCCGAAGCTCTTAAAATCACAAAGCTACGTTATGAAATGTAAAAGCTTTGTTTATTAAAGATTTATCTCTTTTAAAATAATTCTGTTTTATCTATACTCCAATAAATTTTGTATTAAAGATCTTACAATAAACTAAAATCTTTTTATTTGCGTTATTAATATAGGTGTAAAAAACACATTTATTTTTGGTCCGAAGATCCAAAAATTATAAAGCTACAGTAGAAAAAGCAAAGGTTTTGTTTTTTAAAGATTTATTTCTCTCGAAACAATTATGTTTTATCTATATTTCAATCTTTATATTTACTTATTTATTATCAAGTGTATTTATTAGATAGATAAAATTTTTTGACAAAACTGCAAGCCTTTAAAGCAAGGCATTAATCTTAAAAGAAAAAAAGTTATATTTTAGACCAATTAAACTAAATATTTTAGTATCTTATTGGATAAATTATTAGAAAATTATTAAATACTTCAAAACTAAGAAAAATCTTAAATGCAAAGTTTACATTTGGGTAAGAAATATAAGACATTTGATAATAATTGAAAAACCGAGACAAGATAAATAAATAACTTTAGAAACGTTGAAATATATATTTATATATAATTAAAAGAATATGAGATAAACTGAAAAGAAATATATATTTCCCAAGATTTCCAAGTCCGAGCCATATACATATATAGGCAGAATCCGTTTGTGAGGGGAACCGCACATCTCGGTGTGCGGTTGGAACGGCAACGTAATCCGCGTTTGAATTTTTAAAATCTCCATTTCGCAGTTTACATGACAATAATGATATTCGTAAATTTTTAATTAGCGCACACAGATAACGAAAGACTTCAATTCGGTTTATAAGCATTCATATCACGTACACGATCTGAAAGATTTCGTAATGACGTTCGAGGTTCTCAAACATTGCGATGCAGACTATAAGCAGTAAGCACTGCTTTCCGAATGCTCAACATTTTTATTCTTTTTTCGTTTTTATCTTTTTTTCAACAACTTGCGTTTCGGTATGATGTAGTGAAAGATTGTCTTGATGTTTTTATTATACTATATCGTTTTGATATGAATTGGTTTATTACATTTTACACTTTATAATTCATTTATTACTTTTGCGGTTATAAATTCAATACATATAAATCATAATATTATTATAAATACTTTTTAATATTTTTGTGTTTTCTGCAATTCTTGATTACTTAGCTTTTTGGCGATACATTTTTATTAAAATTTCTTATCATTTGATTTATACTTTATACATAATCAAATCTAAATTTTTATGAAAAAACTAAGATTATACATCAGGATTTTTTCCAACTTTAGGCAGTTTTGGTTTTTCACTAATTACCTCAAAACTTAGATAGATATTAAAAAGCACTCTTTAGTATTGCATTCACAACAAAATTCTGTTTATTGATTTTCATCGATAATTATTTTATTTTTAATCATTATCTTAGAAACTAAGCTAGATACTGAAAAGCGCTTTACGGCACTGCATTTTCAATAAAATTGTATATCAATTGATATATAATTTTCTTAATTAAATATCAGGAATTTTTGTTAATATAAATATTTTAGTTTTTGGAAATTATTTGAAATCTTAAGATGGCCTCTTCGACAATGTATCCTCAATTAAAATTTCTTTCACTTTCTATGTAATTTATAAAATTGAATTGATTTAAGACAAAATAAGGCATTATTACAAAATTTGGATATTTATTTTTGTTGTTTTTTGAAAACTAACCAAGATATTAAGATGCGCTCTATAGCAGTGTATTTTAAATAAAAAAACTTTAATTTGATGTAAAATTTCTACTTTTTAAGAACTAAATAAGTTTTGAGAAAATAAAAATAAAAATGAATAATTATACTTTTTAAGAACTAAAGAAATTTTGAGAAAATAAATCTTGGAATATTGTTCTCTTATAGTTAATGAGTTACAGTAATATGAAAGTCTTATATATAAAGTAATTATAATAAGAAGAAATTTTTATAATTGTAATTTTGATAAATCATGAATAAATAAATCAGTTTACTTGGCAAAACAATTTAGAAATGAGTATAAACAAGACAAGAAAATTGAAGACATTGCAACACGCCACAATCAGTNTGCCTCTTCGACAATGTATCCTCAATTAAAATTTCTTTCATTTTCTATGTAATTTATAAAATTGAATTGATTTAAGATAAAATTAGACATTATTGCAAAATCTGGACATTTGTTTTTGTTGTTTTTTGAAAACTAACCAAGGTATGAGGATGCGCTTTTTAGCAGTGTATTTTAAATAAAAAAACTTTAATTTGAGTAAAATTTATACTTTTTAATATTGAATAAGTTACATTTTTTCAGATTTAGAGAAGTTTTTGAGAAAATAAAACTAAAAATGAATAATTATACTTTTTAAGAACTAAAGAAATTTTGAGAAAATAAAACTTGGAATATTGTTCTCTAATAGTAAATGGGTTACAGTAATATGAAAGTCTTATATATAAAGTAATTATAATAAGAAGAAATTTTTATAATTGTAATTTTGATAAATCATGAATAAATAAATCAGTTTACTTGGCAAAACAATTTAGAAATGAGTATAAACAAGACAAGAAAATTGAAGACATTGCAACACGCCACAATCAGTTGCAGGTCAGTAACCACAGACCTTCAACCTTTACCGGAAACATACCGTTAGTATCACATCTAGTAGGCGGCAACAACAGCATCCCGAATCCCTGTAGCAAAGACAGAGGGGTGCATTAGTCCGCTCTGTGCTCGGCGTACCGCAAGCCGATTACAGTTGTACCGGCGGCCTCGCACAATGGAATTGTAAATAAGGGTCGGAGCTTTAGGTGTCAATGTAAGCCTGAAAGTACTTGCTCTTAATTTTCTATTCAGATTTCAGGAAGTCTACATATCTTGCTGTTACCATCAATATTCCCTTTTTTCCTCTCATTGTCACTTCAAAATATACTAAATATTACAACTTTTCTTTTATTATTACATTATTTAATTGTAAAACATCATGAAAGTGAGCTTATATAATATTTTGAGGGAATTTCGGGTTCATTTTCAATGTGTTTGAGATTAAGAACGCTTGAATATCATGTTTGTCTTCAGTATGACTGTAAGTCGTCAACACTTTGATCTTTTTTGATTAAGCTGAGTGTAATTGAAACAGAAACCGCGAGGCAAACGTTAAATCGTAATCTGTATGCAAGATATGGAAATCAAGTGAATCTACCCAACCCATTTGCAATCCTATACTATATTCTACTCTACTCTCGTTCGTTTAGACGCGCTACTATAGTAGTAGGATACGAATAGAATCAGAACTGATGTTAACTGATTTCTGACTTTCTCGCAAAAACAATGGTTACTGCGGTAGATAACCCTTCTTGCTGTTTTATGATTCAATAATCGTTATTTGTGGGATTCATATTATTATGTACCTTAGGTTTAGCTCAATAATATATGTTTTGGTCGGTTTTTTTTATTATTGTTTTTTCTGTACAATAACTATAAAATTCAGCATTAATTTTTGTGGTATTGTAGTTTATTCAATTTTATCAGTAGTAAAATCTGAACGACTAAGTTGAGAAATATTAAATTTTTGAGTTTTAGGACATTTTATAAAGAGGAAAATTGAATATTGTCAATAATAAAACACTTAGCTTATTCTGAAACATTTTAAAAATATTATAATAATTTAGATTATTGGATTTATAATCTTTAAAGCATGTAAATAATCGGTCAGTTAGCCAGAAATATTTTTAATAAATGTAACTTTATTCGTTAAATATATTATTAAATAAATAGTGCGCCTTGACGTTGCAGTAAGAGTATCATCCCTATTTTATAGAATCCCCTTGGCATGGTGAACTGGTTACATATCTTCTCTGTCTAATTTCCGGACTATTCGTGACTAATAACGGTCTTTAACATAACTCTGCGTACGGCGCGTGTCTCATGCTTCACTTTGCCAGTGGTTAAGAGGAGGATTATAACCTAAAAGATAAGGTACTTGCTATAAGGAACCAGAAAGATGTATAGTTGCTATTATATGTTGTATTAAATCATTCAAATACCTTTGAGAAATTTTCATTTTCGTTTTTATAACTTTTATGGGATATATTTTTCGAATTTATGAAATTCCTTACGAGTATTATTAGATTAATAAATTCAGCAGGAATTGAAAATTTATTAAAGTGCATATTTTTAATTTAACTATTATTAATATTGCTTCTACAAAGACTTTTATTTAAATCTTCTATTTTATTATATATTCTTACAGTATTGGAAATGATTGAATTGGACTTTTATCTAAATTTCGCAAAATTCAAGCCAGATTTTAAAACGCGCTTTTTAGTAGTCTATTTATAGTTTAATTTGCTTTTATTTGGTCGATATTTGGAAAAATGTATAGATATACATTTTTGATAATTTCTCGATATTTTATCAAATATTGAAACGCGCTCTTGAGCAGACAATTTGGAATAAAGTTATGTTTAATAAGTTGTATTTGATCTCTTTAATTAAATGTATAATTTGTATCAATTACAAATTGTTTTTTTTTAACATTAAGATACACTCTTCGCAAATGTATTTATTTGCTTTGAAATGTCATTTGGACTCTGTTTTTTTTTTTGTTTTTGTAAATTTCTTGAAAATGTAATTTGTACCAATTTAAAACTGATCAATTTTCAAGAAAAAACTTAGCTTATACAGCAGCAATTTTTGCCTAATTAAGGCGTATTCGTTTAATACAAATTATTGCAAAGAAACTTAGCATTTAAGCCAATAAAATTATTTATCTTAGCATAAGATATATTAATATTTCAAAATGTTAACAATCAAATTTGCACTATGTTTAAATTGGCCAACTTTTGAGAAAATAGTAATAAGGTTATAGATCAGAGATTTTCGATGCTTTTATACTATTTTGAGAATTGCTCAAAGATTAAACTACATATTTAGAATTGTAATTCGACATTGCATTTTTAATGCAATATGTAATTATTAAGTGTACAATTCCTATTACCAATTATGTTAAAATGTACTTTAATAGTAATATAATTTAACGATCATTAAACACATTGAAATAAAATAAAACATTGATTTTTTAATACATGTTTATACAAGGGTGATAAAAATATTTTGATTAAAAAAAAGTCCAGCTCATAATTGGAACGAGTAATTCAAAAAGCCATTGATTTAAATGAGATGATGTAACCGTAAAAGCAGTAAACCAAATTCGTATACAAGTGATTAAAGCCGATATGCAAATGGTTTGATGTGAAATTAATTAGGCGCGTAACGGCCAACGACATAAAGTGCACTCCAACATGTTTTATAGCGGACCGCTATTACCTAAATGCGATATATTTCCTTATCTCTCCATTTTAATTACGCTAACAGGTAAGAAAACAAATGTTTTCACACCCCTTTCCCTTTGGTACCTTGTCTTTTCTATGGTACGTTTCAGGATAAATAAATCAGGTTCTTCAACAATGTAGATGTGATTAACATTATCGCTGGTTTATATCTTACAATTCTACTATTTTCTATTAAATGTTTCCGTGTTTATTTCATTCAATTTGTTTAAATTTAGTGACATGTAGTGTATTTAAGTTGTAATATATGCTAAAAAGTCAATTCTCTTAGCAAGAACTTTCACTTGTGACATGGTTTTCATTGTGCGTCACCCCCGGGTTAAACGATTCGCGCCCTAGGGCATTGCGGACAGTGCAGGGAAAGAGCAGAAACGCAAGAAACCCAGATAAGGGTCCGGTACGTCCCTTACGATCACTATATCATTCCAAGAAGTTACCGCATCCGCTATTGAGTTCAGTTTAGTTAAAGTGTAACGTTGTGTAAGAATATAGCGACATATATTTTGACGAATTTCTTATATTTATTTATAAACTTGGTTATATTTCAATAAAATTATAAACTAAATTATGCAGGAAAATTCATACAAAAAAATTTAATATTTTCGCTGAAAAGTTAATTTACTTTTTAATAGATTTACAATTACCCAGTTTAAAAGGCAATTTTTAAATTTTAACAAAGTTAATTTTTAATAAAAATTTATTCTATTATTTATAATTTATATTTCAATAATTTATATATCAATTGTTTTATTTAAATAGTAATTAAATTTTTTATTAATTTTACAAAATTTTATTGAAAATAAAAAAAAGTAATAAGTTATTTTATATTAATAATAGATAATTTTGAAGTTTATTTAAATTAATCGACAGTAAAACCGACTTTATTTACTTTTGTGATATATAAACTATCATTTTATTCCCTCAAGAAAATTTAATCTCTATTTAAAAAAAAATTGAGATTAACTTTCCTATTACTTTTCTCTTCAGAAGCATCTATAACTATTATTGGTTCTTAGTAAATCAAAATAGTTTTTAGATGGCTTTTATCTTGTCTTATTAAAAGTTTTATAAATACATATTTTTGTAGCTTCACGTATTGTTCAAGAATTTGAAAGTCCAAAATCTAATATTTAGTATATTTTATATTATAAGAAAATAAGAAGAGAAACCCATAAAGTTATAGAAATTTTCAGCAGATCTTTCAACTTAAAAGTAAAAAGACATATTAAAGTCTTAAAATTAAATAATAAGGGTAACATTTTTTCGCTATTTCGACTGTCGACATAGTGCTAAGAAAGTTCTCATTGGCTTGACGATCGTTGCTATCTTTTAAACATGGTTCTGAGAGTAGCGTTTTTCACCGGGTGGTTTTGGTATCGCAGACTGTCGTAAAATTTCCTGTTTCGTCCACTTCTGCCAGAAAAAAACGGATTTTATTTAAACTTATACTGCATGTTCATTTTATCCGTTGGCCTATAGCTACAATCACTGCGCTATTCGGATTTTATTTGCAGAATTCTTTTTTCTATTTAATGTTCCTAAGCACACGATAACCCAATGGACTATTTTTGATGTAGATATTTTATCTTGCGCTATTCGCGACTTTGTTGTTGATTATACTCTTAAAAATATTTATTTTCTTACGCTACGCATTTTACACTAAACTAAGGTATGATTTTTAGCTGACAAAAATGATTACTACGAAAAAAATAAATGCATCTATTGTGAAATATAAATGCAGATATGATGTTAAAATCGGAAAAAATATGATACGTTGTAAAATTTCGTTGTTGCATCGCGTAACATGTTAATTCCATAAAGCTCATTTGTAATCCACGGTTTTGCAGCAAACCTTGGTTTTAAGCAACACGTGTTGTTCGCACATTACCATCTGAATATTCACACGTAGGTGTTGGCGTTAAAGTAAATCCGGGAAGTTAAGTCCTAGCATTGCCTTATACCTTATACTGTACGTATATACACTTGTTCATTTTTAGTCTGTACCTACATCAATTTTAAATATATTTTTCTTTAAATTTTTAAGATCAGAGTCGAAATAAGATATTAAACTAAAACTAAAGTTCATTATTTTGGATGCTACATTTAAATTTAAACCAAATTAAGACCTTAAATAAATTTATTAATATAGAAATGGTTAAAAAAGTTAGAAATTCTATAAAACAAAGTGTATTTTCAATAAAATTCCCTTAAATAATTTGTTTTCAGCTTAAGAACTGATCAAATTCTTAGAAAAGATATGAAGATATTCTCTTAAGCAATAAATTCCCATTAAAATTTTTCATCGATTAATTATTTAATTTGTTCTACTTTAAATTTATCAAATTTTGAGAAAAAAAATTTTTTTGGTGTTACAAGATTTGTTTTCTGCCAATTTCTAAAAGACTATAAGAGATATTAACATTGGCTCTTTATTAGTCTTTGAGTAGTAAAATTTTCTATCAAATGGTATTTTCTTTTGTACTAATTTAAATAGGTCCATTTTTAAGAAAGAACTAAGATTATATATCAAGAGGCAATATAAGAAATTTTAGTTTTTTGGCAATTTCTTAAAAATTATACTACATATTTAGATATGCTTTTTAGTTGCGCATTTTAATTTAAGGATAATTTGTACTTTCTTAAATTGATCGATTTTTGAGTAAACAATTAGGGATTTTGCTCTTTTTACACATGTACTCCTCAATAGTACATTAATGTATAATTAATATAACTTAAAAACTAATACATTTTTGAAAGTAAAAGTAAAGTTATACATCAATAATTTAAGCTTTACGTTTAAGCTTAATATGAAGAATATGTAAGAAGAAAAGCTACATACGAGAACTGAATTGACGTATATATAAAATGAACATAAGGCGACAGTAATCCGTGGATCGCGGACATCTAATCATACATTATAATGTGTTAAGTATTACAAGGAAAAGTGGTTGTGCGTGAATGTAAAACAAACGTGGATATAAGACTTACAAGAAACTTTATCCAAAGATTTCTTGAAGATTTGTTTAAACTTCTATAAACAATATTTACATAAATAAAAATAATAATTACGAAAAATGTAATAGAGACGCTTCTGAAGTCTTTGAGTCTTTGATTCTTTCAGTCTTTCAGCGATTTGAAGATAGTAGAATTTGTAGTACAAGCCGCTTGTACAACCGGGTGACAGATGAGTTAGATATATCTGGGACGTGAATTGTCGAGCATTTAACGAAACTTTCGCAATAATGTCGCGAAGATAATTTCACTATAATGATATTCCAATAATTAAATTCATTTGGGAACGCGTTCGTATGTAAAAACAAATTAAATTATACTTTTAATTTTCAGAAAACTTGCAAACAATTCGAATTATTTCTTTCAATTAAATTCATTTCCTTTCTTTAATATAAAGCTTGAGTGATTTGATTTTAATAAATTCCATAATTTTCAATTCACTTTGAATTTAATATTTTAGTTCTTGATTTTTTTACTTTTAATGTATGATATTAAAAACTCTATTTTTTTAAAGGATTTTGAACCTTATATATTTATGATTATATTTATTTGAAATAATACTTAGCAATTTAAATCTTGTTTAAATAAATAATAATATTACAAATTAAATTTAAATAAAGTTGAAAAATGAAATTGCAATAATAAGATTAAAAGATTCTATGATTTTATTTGATTCAATATGAAAATTAATTTTGCCTCCCGGAGTCGGAATTTAAGTTTTTACTGTTTCTCATTATTACTTGACAGAGAGAGCAACGAATTCAATTAATTTGGTCTATTAATTCCAACTGATCGAAGTTATGAAGCAATTTCTAATTTTAACTATTGATTGGACAAAAACTTGTAAACTATAATATTAAAAGACTTTAGATGTAGAATTAAAAATATAATTTTAATTTATATTTCATTAGCAACATGTTATTTGTGATAAAAACTTATATAAGCGTCTGTACGAAACTATTTATATGATAAGAAAAAAGCGGTGAAGTTTTTCAGCGAGACTTTGTTCAGTATTAAATATTTCATGATGTTAACTTTATCATTAATGTCTCCTCCACTTTTCTCAGCTGGAACAATTTGCCGGATCTCAGTGAAGCATGCAATATAGAAAGAGACATTCGGATTGTTGGGTTAGAGGGAAAGAGAGGCTGTGAGGGGACACGCTGTTGGAACAATCATCAAATTGTAATCAGAAGGCGCTCTAAATCACTGGGTACAGCAGTGGCGATGCGCGACTACTGCCAGATGTTACATTGCACACTGAAAGAGTGGAACTTTACTTCATACAGGATGTCCATTTTAATGTTCTAGAAATTTCGACAAAATTACATGGAATTTCACTAGAATATGTGACAACTTTAACATTATTTAATGGTTTATATGTCTCGTATAACATACGTTTCAATTTTACACTTCTGTGTCAAATTAATTTAAAGAAGAACTCACTAACACAATGAATCCAATTCTACTTTTCGATAATATTATCTGGAATAGATTTTTCATTAGAAATTCCTTGTAAATAACTAAGTTCATTTTNCTAAGTTAATTTATTAATTTTTAAGATAATTCCATTAAAATAACATTCATTTATTTGGAGGTAAAGGGCTCTAACCTTTTCAAATATGTACCTATGAAATTTTTTTGAAATATCACTATAAAACTAAAAATTTGCTCTAATTTCATAAATTTTTTATAGAATATAGAAAAGGACCCAAGAAATTAATTTAAATTAACAGAATTCGTATATCCTTACTTGCTTTTAACTAATTGGTAGTTAATTGATTTTTTTGCAAAACAAATTAATTTTTTTTAAATCGTAAATATTTTGACAATCATAAGTTTTAAGATATATTTTAAATCCTCTCATCAAAGTGAAGCCAAAAAGCTCATTTGGAGAAAACAGTTTCAAAATTTTTTTGACGATAAACCTCTTAGAATTTTTCGAATTTGCAAAATATCACTATAAAACCCTTAATTTTTAAGATAGTTTTATAAAAACTACATTGTTTGGAATTAACGTAAAATACCAAATTTTAATTATATTTACTCAGTTTTAAGTAAGTATGATTTTTTAAAAACCTAAATATTTTGAAAATGATTAGTTTCCACAAAATATCTACAGATTTGTTTGAAATATTTTCGTTACAATTAAGCCAATTACAAAGTTTGAAAGTAAATCCATTTTTTTTATCTTCAAAAAATTCTTGTAAAATGCTCAATTTTCAAGATAATTTAAAAAAATTTATACAGATTGATTTAAATGATATAAAAAACTAATTAACATTATCAGAACTATAATATCTTGGCTTAATTCTTTTTAAATTTAAAATCCTTTCTGGAAGCTCTTAGTTTTCGTATCAGATTCATTAATATAGTTAAAATTATTTCACTCAAATGAACCAATAAGCAAATAAGACTACATATGAGAAACAGACGAAAAACGGTCTCAAAATATATTTAAATATAAATAATAAAATAGTTCCATCAGATAAACTCAAATGGAAATAAAAATAAAACCAATGCTGATAGAATATTAAAGCAATTTGCCTGAAAACATTTTAATTTGAGTATGAAGAAAAATAGTAGTCTAGATTATGAAATATTAAAAAGGTAATGTAATTTTCCATATATGTTATTTCATAAAAGCATACCTACAAAATTCTGAACAAACAATGAACCACTTTAAAAATCAAACAAAATTTCAACTTTTTCACTCACTTCAATCCTAAACAAACATTTAAATTTTTCTATACGAAAAATAAAATTTCCCAGATCCGGTTCTGAACGTGGAAGGGTCGCTCTTTGAGTGGCCATCGCCTCCACATCACCTCTAGTAATCTACAGCCTATTGAGGCTATTATATTATTATGTTGTTCTTCGCCAATTCTCGTCCTTTTACGTTTCAACTGCTTGATTGATGCTGGCGATAAATTATTTATTTGCACAAGTTTTCTTCAACATTTCTACTAAATTTTTTATCATTCCTTGTTCCTTAATCATATATTTATGCATTTATCTTAACTTGTATTTGAATCTATTCTCTAAATCTTTTCAAATCGAATAAACTGATTCAGATAACGGGCAAATATTTTACCAACGAAGTGTAACCTGAAATATATAGACATTTTCAGTTATTGGAACTATTCTTTCTTGTAATAGAAATGTCTTTAAAATACAAATCTCATTTTTAAATATCGAATATATTTGAATGAAACTTTTATTTAAATTATTAAGTAAGATAAATGTTTTTTTAAATCTTAAACACATATTTCAACAAAAGCAAGGACAAAGCTTGCATTGTCTGCAATGTAAGGATAAGAATAATATATATTGGAATTTAATGCAGACGACAATTTATGCGACATATAATATATTTGGAATTAAGAGGAATTTATACTTAAAATAATATTCTGTACGAAAACTGATAGTTGTCTTTTCATTGTTTATTACGGCAAAGATAGTTTTGATATCAATTGTATTAAAACTGAAATTATTGCAAAGTTATAGTACAACTAATTTGTATGAATTTCTTGCAGTTTCTAGACAGTAATTTAATCTTTATTATATCTGGAAAGTTGCGTTAAATTTATTTTTATTTATCTTCTTATTTCTTAAATTTTCTTGTCTTAACTAAACTATTTCATACTTCAAATCTTAAATTTTTGAGGCTTTTTCTTTTCAAAACAAAACCTTAAATATTCTAGGATTTTCAACAGAGTTTCCATCCAACTAAACTATTAATTCTATTAGATTGAAATATTTGTATTTTGTGATGAAATTAAAAGAGAAACTATGAGAAATAAAGTGTGTTTAAATGAAAGTTAGAAAACCAAAAACGTCAGAACACATAGACAGCAATTTCCAACAAACCACGATGAACCATAGCGGTTTTAATAAATGAAAAAGTTATTTCAATCAGTTTTGGTAGTTGACAGTTGAATGTACAGCAAGCAATGTCTGCTGTATCTATCCTGCTGTGACAACAATAACCGTAAAACGTACCACGCTTGTCCGCAATATACTATCTTATATGTACAGCCACAAAATCAAATACTTGGATTTTTTAAACAAATAATATACTTCATCAATATATATTTCAATTCTTCACCTTAATAAACAAAACAATACACTTTCAAATATTCTATAATATTTCCAAAAACAAACCTTTTTAGTTCTAAAATTTATATTTGTTGAATTCATGAAATGAAAATTCGTTGTTTTGATGCTACTTTCCGTAAATGTACAAGAAACTATCATCAATGTTTTCAATTCTTATCGTCATCGGAAAACTTGTGAGTTTGATTGTGTACCATATATGAACAATATCAGTTTTTCACAATGCTCCTACCTTCATCACAGTATGTTCTGAATTTTTGTTTAACATTTTTATTAAATAAAAAATTGTACCTTTCCTATATATTATAAACATACCGGAAGGAAATATTTTATAAATAGGATAGCTTTAAACTTTTAAATTATATTTAAGGGGGTTTTTGATCATTTTTTAATCTTGTTTATTTATATTTAAGCAATATAATAAGATTATTAATTATTTTTAAAAGGCTTGGTTTGATTTTTAAATGTATCCTAAAATGAGGCTATGTCCGTCATGTTTTCTGGATGAGAAAACTTTTCTTTGGTTCTATGATCTGAAAACTAGACTCAAGTAGCAGTTCTTAATCTGTATTATATTATCTGCAGTTTGGACAATGAATAATGTAAACTTTAGTTAATTAATAAAATAGCGGCCATCCGGAAAAAGTGGTCCATTTTTGTCTCCTTTTTTTGACTTTAAGAAGCTCGAAAAAATGTTAAATATTAATATAATTGGGTGAAAGTGGTCCAAACTCCAGAAAAAGTAGTAGTGGAAATCAAGATTCTAAAAGCTCTAAAAGATACGTTTTATATTTTCTAAGAAACATTTCCGCTCACTGAAAAAAAAAAATAGTTTCGAGAAAATATCTTTGAAGTTTTCATTTCAGATTTAACCTTCTTTGGAGATTGTTACTTTTAATCAGCAATGACAGATTCGTACAATAGGCCCTCCTTTCCTCGAAAAATTAAGAAACTAGACAGTATAAAAAAAGTTACCTATTCAACTTATTCTTTAGATCTATATCTTACGTTAAGCAAAAGGTTTATATCCAGCTTAATAATTATGAACATTTAAACCTATATAAAATACAACTTTCTAAGTTTCGTAGAGTTTGGTCTTATTAAAACAAAAAATACTTTAAAACATCAAAATTTTGGGATAAAATGATTTAAATTTTTGTTATGTTTTCTCCTAATATCAAAGTTAAAGTCTAATTGGAAAGAATGAAATATTTTAAGACAAATGGAACAAAAGTTGTAAATGTAAAGGTGTGAAGTGAACTTTGGAAGAGACAGAGAATGAAATAAACCTAATCAATAATCATAGAACGAAGTCTTATTCATAGTGAGAGATTATTCCTCCCAAATGGTTTTGATTTCCTGGTGAACAGTAGTTGTTGCAGTATGCAGAAAGTGCAATGAACATTGTAACAGTGTACTCTCATAGCATACCGTCAAAGTGCAAGCTGTTTACGAATCCAGATATTCCACATCACGGCCTGCGCGGTCAAAGTTAGATGAGTTAACTTTGTTACCGTCCTTAACCAAGTGCATTCGCTAAGTGAACTGGCTGATGTATACTTCGTATGAAGGGCGTCGGGGTGTCGGGCGTCTGTTAACGATAAACATTCAGTTGACATTCGGCGCATAATACATTAGCCACGACGTGATGACAGCGTAAGACGAAGTTCCGGTATCGTTTGCTTCTGCAACGTGTTCACTCAATGTTCAATGTTCAATGTTGTTCGATAGTAGGAACTTGTGGTGTTCCACATCAAAGGGTTATTATATCATTATTATATACGTACATACTAACTTATCAGTTATTTCATCATATAACTACTTCTCTATTTTCTCAACAATTGCAACAAAAAATTACTCATTTCATTTTTATTTCTGCTCGTAACTTGTACTCAACTATAAAATATACTCAATTGTATAGATTTTATTGCAAACCATAAAATAAGCCGATTATATTCTTATAAACTAAGTTATTTTATAAAAACAAATTAAACTTATAAACTTACTAAGTTCTTTCAAAATTCAAAACTATAATATTCAGAACCATTATCAGCGTCAAGAAACGAAATATTTATATACAGTCATGCCATTTAAGTCAAATAAATTTTATTTATAAACATAAAATTTAAATATTTGTATAAAACATTAAATTACTTTTGCTTTTAAATAAACAATCTTTTCTACTTAATTTCTTCGAAGTGAAATATGTATTCTTGATATTTTGTTTAAAATTGTTTCTAGAAATAAATTTCCGCTTGTTCCTAAATACTTGTTGAATTTATGGAATTTTTATCTATAAGTTTATCTTAGATTGGTATTTTAAGAAACTGAACACAATACTTAAAGCCCTTCTGTATATAAAATTAAACAAAAATACAATTTTTAAATTAATTTTTCTAAGAAATAAAAGAAATTCTATTTTATTCAACTGTTAATAAGATAAGGAATAATAAATATACATACATATAATTTGTAAACACATTTAAATGGTTTAAAATTTGTTTTTATAAATAAAAGAAATAATAATAACAAAAGTAGGTTAACCAAATATTAAACATAAAAAATATAACTAAAAAGTAAATATATATAAAAAAAAATAATACCTTGAAGCATAATACATAACAAGGAACTAAGTTTTGTTTCAGAGATACAATTAAATATCCTTAAAATATAAAGAAAGTAAAAAAATCACGTCATAAGCAAAGCAAAGCAAAGGAAAGTAAAGTAAAAAAAAAGTATATTCTGTTATCACGCATAAGTTTGAAGATGAGTTTGAGTTTGTTTTTGAAACTCTGTTTTCAAATACGTAAGTAAATTCCGCGGGGTAAAAATGAGCAGGTGCGTAGTAACATTACAGTCCTGTTCCTCTTTTCAATTTTATTTCGAAAATAAAGCCAAAGACACGTAGAAAAGTTTTTTTTTAGCGAGGGAGATAAACTTTATTTTCTATCAAAAATATAAATTTTACAAGTTTTTATATTACATTATATGTTATTATAATGAAATCTTAACCTACATTTACCCATAATATAAATAAGTATTTAGTATAAAGAATAAGACTTATAATATAAAGAAGACCGAGCTTCGCTCGGGGTTATGATTAACATTTATTTTCAATACAAAACCTTAACTAAGCAAAGTAAACTTATAGGCAATTCAATGTTTTGCTAAAATTTATTTCCTCACTAAATTACAATAATGATATAGATTCTTCTGTGGTAAGAGTACTTTAAATATTTCTAACTTTTTAATTTTGGAAAATAACACATCCAGGCTTGTCAAAGTATATTTTGTACTCATGATTAAGTTAACCAATTATATAAATGATAGTTTATTAAGTTGCACAAGTATTGCT
>NEEE01001094.1:59587-74486 GCA_002278615.1 Pogonus chalceus
TATAATATCACTCTCATGTTGTGTATAAAAACCGTAGAAAAGGCTTTAAAATATTTTTACCAGAAATAAGACTCCAACAGTTCAATTTCTTAACCCAAAATATCTGTTATCCGTGATTTTTAGCAAAATATTTAGAGTTACTCGTTTAGTGTTTAATAATTTATTGCTTTTTGTTTTTAAACATGTGGTTCACTATTTATTTTAATGGTTGTGAAAAAAAAAAATATTTAAATAATTTAAGACTTAAGATATATTTTTCATAGTAGAATTTTTAAAATAATTGTCTGTCCAAATAATAAATATTTTAAAGCGATTAATACAATTCTACAGTAATATTTTTAATTTTAATTAACTTCACAGATCTATATTTTAAGTTTCAATGTAATATTTAAATGTTTATATCCTTAGCGTAGCTTTTAATACACTTTAAAAGTATTAAAGTGAAAAAATAAACAAATATATTAAGTTGCAAACGTAAAGATAGTTAATATATCCAAATATTAATATGATATTAAATATAGAATGTAATTTAACGATGAAAACGCCACATTCAAGTGCACGTACATATAAGCGAAAATAGTTATATAGTGATATGCAACCGACCAATGCAGCAACAGTCATAAGCAACAGCAACAGCAACAGCAACAACTACACTATACTAAAATTGAAGAACATGAAAGCGGACGTCAGGCGTCACAGGAAGTGATGTCATCTGGTAGTACTGAAGATCAACCGGCCGAAAGAGCAGTCCCAGTCCCTGTTTATGTTGAAACGGAAATGCATCACCCTTGATGGAAACTTTAACTTTACGATGCACGAGGCTCAAAATACAGGATGTTCGTAAAAGACTTTATTAAAAGTTATAAAATGTTACAACGTATATAATTATATTTTCGATAAAACTTTTTTGTTTCTCTGTGGACCTTCAAAAACGTTTAACATTTTATAGGCATAGTTGTGTTGAGAAGGGAAGCCTGATTACAAATCTTCAACACGGTGCTTGTTAACAACGCCAAGACAGTTATTGTAACGTAGACGTAGCTACGCTGTCTGAAACGTGACATAGGTGATTCGCGATATGAAATTCTTAGTGCCCGTAATTGCATTCACTAGGAAAATGTGCGCGGGAGTTTATTACAAGCGGATCTGGCAACGAGCTCACCTTAATATGCGCCCTAGAATTATTTCAATGACAAATTTTAAGACACTTCTACTAAGAAATACGTGCCTTAATGCTTTCTTACTCTATATGCGACGCCATATTTTCTAAGCATTATGTTTAGTCTCATATAAACAATATTTTTATTAAACTTTTAAACTAAATTTTTACGATAAAATGTTCCAGGCACGCCATTTGTTTTCACAAAGTCTTATAGTATAATCCAACTTGAAATCATTAAAATAAAAAGCTCATTAATATATATCCAGTGTTTTGAGATACGACCTTATAGGGAAAACAAGATTAATAAGGATAAGAAAGAGGCACCACTATTACCAAAAATATGTTTTTTAAAATCAAAAATCTAGAAATATGATTGCTTAAATAATAATTTGTAAATTGTGGAAATTAAGAAGAAGGAGATACAGTTTTTTATATAAAAAAAGAAGTTCTAGATATATAAAGTTTGGAAACCTCTGATCTAAACTATATTAAAATTATTATATTAATTTTTATTAAAAAAAAAAAAAACTTTTTTAGTCTAAACTAATAATATGAGCTTTTGTAAGTTAAAGTTTTCATTGTATTATTCTATTTCTTCCTCTAACTCTATTTCACAAAAATTTTGAAGTCTAATTATTACAATAACTACATTTTGAAAAAGCGCTATTAATATATTATTAAATATAAACTATTTTTTATAATTCCATAATTTTCTTAACTATTATGATTATCTATTTCGAAAAAAGGATATTTATTTTTATATTATTTAAAAAAGAACAATTTTTTTACTTGTTTTAACTAATAATATCAGCTTTTAAAAGTAAAAGCTTTCATTTTCCTATTTTATTTCTTTTTATAACTCTATTTCGAAAAAGTTTAAAACTCTATTTAAACTTTATAAATTATATTAGATGTAAACTATTTCTCATAATTTCTCATGAATCTATTAGATATTATGAACATCTATTTCAAAATAGCAATATAATTTATATTATCTTTAAAAATACATTATTTTGAATGTATGTAAATTTAATTCTTATTAATAATATGAGCTTTCAAAAGCTTCAACTTTCATTTTTGTTGTTCTATATCTTCTATAATCTTTATTTTGCTAGCTAATAAATCTTTTACAATTATATTTTAGAAAAGTGCTATTTAATTTTATTTAACATAAACTATTTTTTATAATTTTATGTTCCTATTAAATATTATGAACACCTATTTCGAAAAAGTAATACATTGTTATATTATTTTATTGACTCATAGATTTTCTTGTATTGTTTTAGCTATAAAAGTCTTTTTACAATATTTAAAGAATTCTTAAACCATCTATTTGCAAAAAAAATTAAATTAAAACGAAACAAATATAATTTTATATTAATAAATTAAAGTAATATATAAATTTGATGAAATATATACAAAATAAAATAAATTAGTCGCGTCTTAAACGCATTGAATGAAAATAGAATGCATCAGTGGTAGTAAACAAGGCAAATATTTTCATTTCATTTTCGACATGAGTCATAAAACACACGAGAACAAGTAGTTTTGTTACGGCATTATTCTAACAACGCCAGAGATGCAATTTGGGCAACATCGTTAACTTGTACCACTATGCTTTAACAACTAACAATAAGTGTTACGTGAAACTAAGGCTTACCATTGTCTTACATTATGTACATACAATGAAGCACATGTCACTTGTATTTTCATCTTATTATTCCACAAATCAAGTGAAATATTTTATGATTATTTGTAAATTTAGTGTTGAATGTTTTCGTTTAAACTGACAAAACGTAAAATTAATGGTAAAAGTATGTCCAACATGTAAAAGAGTAAAAAAATATTTCACCAACTACTCAATACTCGTGGGGAATGCAAACTTAGAACGAACAGAAAACTTTCAAGCCACTTTTAAATAAATGATAAATACGTTCACAGAAATATGCCAAATCGTATTATATAGGGAAATCATTTTAAACAATGCTAATCTCTTTATAAATTCTTTACGACCTTTGAAAGTCACTGGACGACCATTCAGATAAAAATTATATCTTTTTAACAATAAATTTTAAACAAATATTAATAATTCAATATGATACATGGTTTTAACGACGTAGAAGGAAACAACAAAAGCGCTCGTAGTAACCAATAGTCGTTGTATCAATACTAAAGAATTTAATATTTTTACATTTTTTACAAATTAAAAAAATATATTAAACAAATATTTGAATTAAAGGGTTTTTAAAAATCGATAGTTTTTTAGATAGATAAATTGTTATACATTTAAGAATATTTTAAATGTTTAACTATTTCAAAATGCAAACTATTTTTGAAGTTATAGCAATTAGAATGAATATTTGGTTTTAAGACGCTGACACTATCTGTTTTTTTCTGTTGCGTTTTTCTTAAAACTACTTTTTCAAACTGATGTTTAAGATATCTCAAGATCTACTAAACAGATTTTGTTAAAATTTACAAGTATTTTTTATAATATTATCTAAGACGTGACTTAGTATTTTTTAGATTGGGTCCCATATTCTTATATTATAATGTTTTTAAACTACAAATATCAAAAAAAATTAAATTTTTTTAAAACAGTTCTTATTTGTACAATAAAACATTTTAAAAAAATTCCCTGCGTTACTTTATAACTAAAATCTTTCTAAATAAGAAATATATATTTTTTTATTTATCAAACAATACTTTACAAAGAAAATAAGTATACCATTAGCAAAAATTTTCAAAAGAGAATCCTTCTTATTGGCTCATATCACTTTTATTCGTTATTATTTCAAATTATTTTTGAACTTACTAGTAACTGTATATATTATCTAAATTAACGCTTTAATAAAGTTAAACAAATACAAATTTTTTTATTTAACTAAGGCTTTATTAATGTTATATGTATAAATCGAAATTATAATAGAAGAATTTTTAATTATAAATATGTTATGAAAAGTAAAATTCCATTAATTCAAAGTAATAATGAAACATAAAAATAATTCTCCGTGAATAAAAATGAATAAAAAAGCATAAAAACAAACTTTCGTAATAGAAGTTTTCTTTTATAAAATAAAAGCAAGTTTAATAAAACACGCCTTTTTAAATATAATTAAAGAAAATTGTCAACATGACGATGACGGCGTGTTGTAACTCTAGATGTTATTAAAATGGTGAATTCTTCTTACCAACGTGAATTATAACTTTTCGCGAATAAACGTTTCTGGAATCCTAATAAAAGCGACTCTGTTGCCGAATCTATCTTAAGATGTAGCTATTCAAGATGTAATTAATGTCGTTTCATTTTATTTCTTTAAAATAAAAATGATAGATATTTTCAAGTTTGTAAGCATACGAAAATATTTGTTTCATTATAATTTATTTCTGTCATTTGTCACATTTATTCACAAAAATTGTTTACTACATTTTTATTGTTACAATCGCTTAAAAAACATTTTTATTTGACTTATAAATTATAATAAGGTTAGAAAATACATATTATGACTCTTTTGATCATAGATGCATTAAAACTTTATTGTAAACTTTTAGAACGATTTATTTAAAAATGAAATTTAATAAATAATAAATAAATACTTATAAAAAAAGACATGAGTGCAAAAAATTAGCTTAAAAGTTTTTAAAATAATAAAGAAATAAGAAGTTCGCAGTTTGTTCAGCAAATTTGTTGTATTTGTATTGCAATGTTTTTCCAAGTGTTAAATTAATATTTTCTTTTACTGTTTAGTTGTTAAGTGATACATTTTCTATGTGAACCAATAGGTTTTATTGTTTAAAAAAATATTATTCCATTAATTTATATAGAATGTCCCAAAAGGGTTAAGAATTAGACGTTCGAAAATCGTCTTTACAAAGAATTCTAAGAAAGGATTTGCATCTTAAACCTTACAAAATTCAACTTGTGCAAGAATTAAAATCAACGATTAAAATTTGCGATTAAAAAGTTCGAGAGGTTTGAAAACTTCGGAAATACGTCAACCCTTTTGGAACTACTTGTAAATTAACTTATTTACTATTAGAATTAATATTAATTTCAATAATACTAAAAAAGATAATAATGATAACTATATAAAAAAGCTACAATTCTAATATACTTAGCTGTCAATAAAAAAATTGAAAATATATAAAATCGATCCATAAATAAACAAGTACATTAGAAATGATTTTTATATTTAATACAAAATAAATTCATTATTTATATTTCACAATTACTAAGCATATCGCAATTATAATGTCATTACAATAAATAACTAAAAAATATAATATAAAATTGAGATTTTGATTGCGTGGAGTTTGTATATAATTAAAGGAAACAAAATGTTTTCTATAATTAAATATTTATTCTTCAATTAAAATACAATTATTCAAATATTTTGACAGTTTTAATTACTGTACACAGCAGCCAAAATGGTTAAATACGTTTGGAGTAAAGTTGAAAGAATTTGTTGTAAATTTGTCGTTGTAAGATGATGACAAATCTACAGAGTGGTAGAGTGGTAGAGCAGAGGCAGAAGAAAGGATCCTCCACCAAAAACATCGATAAAGACGGCATCTGAAGCATGCCATGTACCTTCGCATGATATATGATAAGAGCCGGCGATATTGGCATAGTAAATTTTAATTTGATAAGAATTAAAAGGGCCAAAAAGTTTGCAAGTATGGCTCGTCCCGTGCTCGGTGTACGAGAGGCTTAAGCGAAGTGGGGCTTAAGTAGCGCGTACGCCGATCAAAGCCCGGCTAATATTGCATTCTCAAGAGTCACGGATGATTTGTGTGCACGTTTTAATGAAATAAAACGCCGTGAAAGTTGCCGTGAAAATGGTTCGTGAATAAATTCCAGCGATCTGCTCTTACTCTTACTCTTACTCTGCTATACTCTACTCCTTGAGACGCCATCTACCACCGAACTCTTAGATCATTCGATTTTTAGATTAAACATTCCTCCATTATATCCTTTTATTATAATTGTTCATGATAAATGTTTCCCTTTTATAACTCATCCCTTCAATTTCATTTTTATCTTCTTCATATCATATTCAATATTTTATTACAACTATCTAATAATCTATCATTAATTTCATTAATGCATATATTTATCTTTCCTTCAAATTATACAAAATATGCACTTTGCTTAAAAAACTTTAATAATTATAACTTTACTCATACGTTGCTTATTATTTTAATTAATACACAGAGAAAATTTTAGAGTATTGTAAATATTTGCCAATCGTCTTTTATAAGTGATTACTATTTTTATTATTAAATCTATTATGGTTACGAGTATTATATCTTTTATCATCTAAAAATAATATCAGCTTCAATGGTAATAATTACCATCATTGATTGTAGAATTTATGGATGCCAATCATTACCATAGAAGATGAAATTATATTTTGATGGTAAAATTTATTATACAGGAGGTGAGTTTTATAATTACTATAATAGATTTAATAATATAAATAGAAATTACTTTTAAAAGACGATCAGCAAATTATTACAATACTCTGATAGTTGCATTTACCATATAATTTTCTCCGTGTATATAATAAAAAATAGTATATATAAAATTATGAAAATATTTTTTAAGGATTAAGAGAGTTAGAAATCTAGGGAGGATTCGTTTTAATAATATTTAATTAATAAAATATCAATAAATAAATAATCTAAGAATAATTCTGCTTCAGTTCTACAGTAGGTTCTTAACCAATGCGTCACGCTAGTTCCAGGGTGTCACTCGTACAGCAATTAGTTTTTCGTGTAATTCGTAGCAAGAGCTTTCATTGCACGGAACTTCTTCCAAGATATCCTACGCACTTTTTAATTTCTTCCTTTTTCTTTGTCTTCTCATCCTGACTTATTGTTCTATTTTTGTTATATTCTTTCGTCTGCTTCGTCTAAAAATGCTCATTTAGTTTTAAATAAAACTTTTATATTATTATAAAAAATGCAACCTCACTTAATAAATAAGGGATAATTTGATGTAGCATAAAGTACAACAATGTCAGAATTGATTTGGTAGTTAAGCATTAAGCAAGTACATAATTTGGTGTATAAACTTGACACCAAAATGAAGTGTAATTCAAGTCTCTCGTTATAACGTTATTTACGTCAACTAATTATTTTAGCCATACAATAAATCACTACATATTATATTACAGCGTAAATAAAAAATCTCACCGATGGTATATTATTAAAAATTAATATAAGTATACGCTATTATTATTGAAATAACAGTTTGAAAAAATAACAGAGATAATTCCGCACGTGTTAATTGTGTTCCTGTATATTTAAAAATGCTTGATCAAATTTGATTTGATCTAGAATGTGATTTTAATTCGATTAGTGCTTGGACATGAGTTTACATCGGCTGGATACGGTCACGCTCTAATGAGGACCGCGACGTTTGCACAAGTCGTGAGCGGAATTTAATGCGTGCATTTGCTAGCAGAAGGTCGCCGGCGAGAGAACGTCGTCGTTCCGGGTCTTTCCGGGCGCGTTACAACCCCCGGACTAGGCGTCGCGACGCGCTTGTTTGCTTACTTACGGCACGAATCGTCCTGGAACCCATTTGGTTATGATGCTCTTCCACACTCCCAATTCTCCATTCACCACGAAATAACTTATTCTTTATATATTTCTTTATATTCAGTTTCTCAAAAATGAAAATCAGTGATTAGGAAGATTTTGAGCCCAAAAATTTCCCAGAAAAATTATTTAAGGCCTTTTTTACGGTTTTTATAAACAGCATGGAAGTGAAATTATAACGAGGCAAAGGGAAATTATTTACAAATATAATGAAAGAAACTAAACTGCTAAAAGTTATTTTATACAATAATCATTTTGATAATGTGTTCGAAAACTTAATGAAGAGTTGAAAGAAAGAGCAATACTTGTGCAACTCAATAAATTAACATTGAAATCATTGTTTAACTTTACGGTGAGTCCAATATGATAATCCTGTATGTGTTATTTTTCAAAATTAAGAAGCCGTAAACATTTAAAGAACTCTTACCACAAGAGAATCCATATCATTGTGGTAATTAAGTGTGGAAAGAAACTTAAAGAAAAGATTGAACTTCTTAAAAGTTTATTTGGCATAATAAGAATTTTATATTGAAAATATTGAAGTTCGGGACCCTGATATTAATTATTAAAATCTGAATACAAAGTTACTATAATTGTAATACGTAATGGAACTCAGAAGGAGTGAAATGTTCCGGAATAGAGTTCCCTGCTGTACCTCCTACACCTCTATTTCCTTAGCAAACCCTTCTGTCTCTTTACCCTAGCAGCACGAACTCGTTCATAACATTTCCGGTTTATTTATGTTACGATCATTGCTGACATTTAGTGAGATGTGGACGACTCGCGATATATCGTCGCACCTCCGGCGACGGCGCGGCGCGGTGTTCAGAAGTGGGATAACCCCTAGAGATGTTGTCACGACTGTAAGATGATCTTGTGAAATTGTAATAATAAACGAGGACGACTCAAACTCAGATGAATATACTATATTCTAATTAAATCTTATTATTACTTTTATTACTACAAAATTTTATATATTGTTTTATGACATACTTCAACAAATGGAATTTCTTTTTTTATTTACGCCATTAAGGTTGTTAGGAAATTTAATTAGATAATTTAACACCTTTATGCTTGTTATTAGATTTACGAATCTTAGGTATTAAAAAGATTCTGGACTTATCACAAGTTTATTTAATATTTTTCAGTTATTTTAATTTTACGAAACTTATAGAAGACATTGATAACAAATATATAAAAACATAAAATAAATATTTTTGAATTAATTATCTATAATTGCAACTCACAAGTTTCGAAAATTAGTCATTCTTTTATTAAAAAATATAAAGCTTGCTTCACACTAAAATATTTATTTAGTTAAATTTTTTTTATGCTTAAGTTTTAGGACTGCTTTTTGGAATTAAAATTAAGTCAAAAGACAGTAAAATATGGCCTTAATAAAAAAAAAAATAATACATAAAATTTTTATTCTAATAATTTATTTGTTTGTATTTGGGTCTTTTGCAAATTTTGTGAAAGGAAACTCTGAGTTTATGTCAAAAAATGAATCAATTAAAGACTAACTTCTATATAAGACCCCAAACTTTTTAAAACACCTTATTTATTAAGGAAACAATATAAATTTAAGAATTTTTTGAATAGTTAAACAGTTTTTGCATAAGTTTTGTAAACAACTTTATTTGAAGAGTTACTTATTATTCATCTTACCAAAACTGAATATAATACATGGAAAAACACTTTTCCCTGTATATATAATAAATACTTAAAATTAATACTGTATATAAATGAAAAAGATTTTTTTTATTTCAAAAGAAATAACATAGATAATTGAAACAATGTTTTGACTAACAACTGGAAGAATTTTAGAATGCATTTAATACGGAAAAAATAATCTTGTTTCTCAATAAAAATCCAAGGTAGCGTCTGTAAGAAACCAGAGACTCATCAACAAGCAGACACGGTACATTTTGCTCGCACCAAAGCGTATTATTAAAACTTTAACATGACAGTCAAATAGATAGCGCAAGATTTTGTTTTAAAATTAGAAAAGTGACAGAAACAAATACGCACGTTCAGGTCTCACCCTGGATGCATTATACCATGGCAAGGTGTGGAAGACTTTCTTCAATCATATATACTTTTGATTTACACACAATTATAAACAATATATGTTTCTCAAACTTTGGAACATTGATTGATTTAGATTCAATTTAGACAACAAACAAGTTAAATATATTTATATTTTTTAATAATTTCAATATAAACTGACTCAAAATAAAATTAGTACAACAAATATTTCAAAACATATACATATGTAAATCTAGTTATTTTACAATTTTATAATATTTTATTAACTTTTTTAACAATTACATCTTATTAAACAAAATAAAAATGAAAAATTAACGTTTGTTTAATAATTAAAATCCTTAATAATTAGTGCTTTAGAGGACTTTAGTCATTATTTGAGTGATACAGCTTTCTAAGAATATTTCTTATAGTTTCAGCACATGCAGCTTTTCCAAAATATTTTTCAACCATTTTCAGTTAGTTTCAGCTCATTTTTTTTCCTATTGGCTATGGCTTATATTTTATTTACCATTTTATTGTTTCTTTATAATTTTTTAATATATTTAATAATGACTTTAAATATAATTTAGAAATTAGTTGGTCCATGNATGAACTTAATATAAAACTAATTCCAGGAAAGCGCTTTTATTTTTTCAGAACCATTATATAGTTTAGAGCAAATATAAAAAAGCCAGTATATATTATGATTTATCAAGAATTGTATGATCTATAGCAACATCACCGGCAGTGTGCGTGTGAGCACACATGGCCCTAGAGGTCAAATCTGAAATAAAGAAATTACACGTGAGAGATACGTACCATTTTGGTGCGAAAATAAACTACTTGCCTCTAAATCATTCCTAAACTCTGAACTGCCATAAGTGTAGACGCGACCATAGATAAATTTCAGTCAGTCGTCGCGGTGGATGTTTTACTTTTTTTCTTATTTTTTTTTTTAAGTTTATTTTAAATGAGAATTCTACTTGAATGTTTTTGACGACTGAAGCTCATAAATTTTACCATTTATTTTATTCTTTTCTATAATATTATTAACCTGAAAATTATTGAATATTTTAATCTTAAATTTAAACAAAAATTTATTTAATTTAGATACAATTTTATTACATTCCTTGATTTAGTTTCTACGTAAATTACTTCTACGTTATTCATCTCAATATCTTTTAAATTTATAATTGCATTTTTCAAATCCCGAGAGATTTTTTATAAATTTAAAGTATATTACAAAATACTGAAACATCTTGTAGTTGCTTACAAATTTAAATGATTTTATATTTGAAATTATTCAAAAAATATTAATATAAATCTAATCTAGATTAATTGAAGAAATATACTTCAAAGAGTTTTAATAGTTTTATGGAAAGAAAGTTATTATTCTAATTGATATGAAATTAAAATATTCAACATTAAAGAAAAAAAATTATAATTCATTTTCTTAGAAGCTTTTAAAAGAAAGAATAGTATATTCTGCAATAAGTTTGGAATGAGGCATATTTCAGAATACCCATTCCAAACATATTGCTGGCTATACTTTTTTTAATACTATACATGTCGCCACTTTTGGGATATGCATTATAAGATAATAAGATAATATAAACTTCATGTTTCTTTATTAAACACTAGTGCATGAATAATACCTTACAGCTGGTCAGAATTTAACTATTCTACGATCAAAAATAATACAATTTATTTATATTATTAAACTTAACGTTAAATTAAAAATAAACTTTTATTGTATCTTCTTCTAATTTGTTCAAAACATCGAGAAAAAAGTGCTTTTTCCATGAAAATATATAAAAATATCAAGTAAATAAAATAGAAAAATTAATTGAACTTACTAAACGCGATAAAACTGAGAAATAGTTTGCGGAAAGCTCTATAAAAAGCTTAAACACATTACGTTTTAATTTTTATACTGTTCCACAAAAACATTTCAAAGCGGTTTTCATCTGACATAAACGACACGAACAAACGGCCCATAAAAAATCGCACATCTCATGTTGCGTAAGTAACAGCGCGAGAAGAAACAAACATGGCTGCTTCCTATATCTTAGATCATTTAATATTATCTCTCACTAAATATATTAGTTATTACATTAATTGTTTTAAGTTTATAATAATATATATTCAATTTGTGTTTAAAGAATACTGTGAGTTGTTTTTGTAAAGTAATTTTAATTTAAAAATGTAAACACACTTAGTAAAAATAAGGATATAGTAAATAGTTAAGTTTAATTAAAAATAAGAGTTTGTTCGGTGGTAAAAACGTTTCATGTAGTATCAGAGATAAATAGTCAACATACAACTGCAAACTAGCAATGACTATGGTCGTCATATTCCAGTATCTAACAACGAACACTCGTCCTGACAAAAAGCGAGCGAAATACAGTTTTCCGCGGAAAAGTCGAGGCCGGGCATCAAGCGGCCACATATGAGGAGTTATAATGCGCGCTGTCGCCGGTAAACGGCGCACGGAAAGCCTCTGATTTATAAAAAAGAGGGCGTTATCAATTCTACGAAAGCTCTCTTTAATTTGAAGCGCTACTAAAGGATTAGGAAGCCGACGATACACAAACACAAGGGATTTGCTCAAAAGTCTTGAGTGTTCCTTTCCTTTTTACGATATAAGGCATTAAATTTATAAAGTGTGTTTTCTTCTGATTCCAAAATTGTTTTCTTACATTTTATTTTATCACTATATTACGATTTCTATAAATATTCTATAAATACAATGAATCATAATTATTAATTCAAAAACAAAGAAAATTATATGGTAAAAACAACCATCAATTAATCGTTTTTAATAAGTGATCACTATTTTTCTTATTGAATCTATGATCGTAATTATAAAATTTACCACCTGTATAATAAATTTAAGCATCTAAAAATAATATCAACTCCGATGGTAATGTTTGCCATCATTGATTTTAGAATTTATCAATATATCCTACAATCCATAAATTAATTTTCCAAAAATAATCAAGGAAAATATCATTAAAGATAATAGAAGTTAATAAAGTTATCTATTAAATGAAAACTCAAGGTATTAATTTAAAAAATCAATAAAAAATAGTATTTAATATAATAAGAATAATATCAACAATGTGAAAGTTTGAAGAAAGGGTTTATAGGTATTTTGAGAATCTACTTTTTTTGAATATCAGGAAGTTGCATTAATATTATATTTTAAAACATGCAATGCCATCTCTACAGGTTTTCCATAAGCGTCAACGATGCCGGTAGTTAAGGAAATTCCTGCTGGAATTATATTCAATTTTCCTGCTGAAATTTATTATTTTATATATACGTACAATTTCAGTTACTTTTTTAATACTTCTTATGATATTATTCTATAATATATAAATTCAGTTTGGTTTAATTAATATTTTTCTTATTTCTGCATTTTTAGACTAATTATAAAATTGTTAATTATTTGTTTAAATATTATTGTACAGTTTCTTTCTTACCAAAACAACTAATTACTCAATTAAAAGTTTATTTAAATATATACAGAAAGGATAGTCTTTTTTATCTGCATTATTACCTTGATATTTTGTAAAAAATCTGGATAAAACCAAACAAAATCAGAAAACAATTACCTATTTTCTAATTTATCTAAAATTGAACAGGCTGATTCAGCGGCGGCCTTAACCATGGCGAGGCTCAGGACAACAGATCTTTGCGAGGCCCTTATCTTTTGAGCAAACTAGAGTAGAACTTGAAAAATTTAACGGCGAATGCAATGCTGAAGATCATTTAATAATATTTAACTAAGTTTTCTAGAAATTCAAAATGCTTAAAATCAATAAAAATCGTAAGGTTATAGTCTTTTTTTTCTTAAAATTGATAAAATTTAAGTATGTTTAAACTTTATAGAGAATTTAAAGGCAAATGCAATGCCGAAGACCGTTTTTTAATATTTATTTTTATTCCCAGAAATTTGGAAAAACTAAAAATGTTTAAAATCAGTAAAAATTGTAAGGTTTTAATCTTCTTTTTTTTTAAATATGGATAAATTTTAAGTATATCTGAACTTTTTTGTCGCGACACACTTTTAACAATTTCAAAATTTGAAACACAAAGACAAGTTTAAAAAATAAGTTATATTTTTTATGGATTTAAATATATATTCCTGTTAAAATAATTTATATATACTTGAGCTGTTGCGCAAGGCCCCTGTAACAGCGAGGCTCCGGGCGATTGCCCTGCTCGCCACCCCATAAGGCCATCACTGGGCTGATTAAAATAAGCCTAGAAAATATCTAGCTATTAGAAAAAGTTACAGATTAACTTGAATGTAATAGTAACTTATTTTTATATTACTTTTAATAACAAACAAAGATATATTTTATAAATATTAGGGAGTATAATAATGGTTAAAATGAAATAAAGTTGAATGTCACATAAAAAATAATGAACAATGTAATGTAAGGCAACACATAAACACGAAAATAGATATTTAGGTATTATCTAAGGAATAAGTACATAGCATACCATACTATACTATACTATAGCATATCACATAGTTATTTAGTAACAACATAGTGGGGTAATGTTTTACAAGAGTCTGTTAATTGAAATTGCCATTTAAGCGCGCCTCATAACAAAATGTCCCACTGCACTTCTCAGATAACAAGCAACCGCTAAGACTCTTCCTCGTCGTATAAATTTTTCTTTTACGAACATCACATGCTAAACACCCGCACTCAACATTGCTATAACCAGAAGAAGAAAATGTGATATATAAAACTCAAGCCAGATAAATTGTTAACATTTTGTTACGTGCCACATACGACATAAACTTCGGAAGAATTGCACTTTTTACACTATGAATTGTATTTTTTTCACAAGTTATTCTTCACAGGATACGCGGATACGCGGATACAGGGATACGTTGACATGTTATTGTGTACAAGTTGCTTTTATACATTTTTATGTTTTAACCTTGCAACATATAAATTATTTCAAATAAATTTCTACTTTACGGAAATATGACTTTGGAATTATTTTCTGAATACACACTGCAGGGAAATCTTATATTGCATCCCGGAGCTTGGCATGCTTTTGCGTTATACGAAAGAATTT
>NEEE01001213.1:45288-55859 GCA_002278615.1 Pogonus chalceus
TATATATTTATATATTTAAGAATGTGGAAAACATGAATTCTTTGCCAATTCAATATGCCAGTGCGTCTGTAAAGATGGATATGTAAAAAATAAAAAAGGATTATGTTGCAAAAATAAAAAGAAACCTTCCAAATTTTATCAAGCTTTAATCAATTCAGCAGGATCTTCAAGTAAATTAAATAATATTATTAATATTTCCAAAATTTAATAAATTACATTTTTAGAGTATTGTCAAAAAAATGAATTCTATAGGAAATGTCCTCCAGAATTTGAAGAAACTTGTGATGGAAACCGAATTCCTAAATCAGATGAAAAATGTTTCTGCAAAAAAGGTTTTCGACGTGATTTGAAAACAAATGTTTGTCTAGAAATTTGTCCATTATCAGGTAAGATAATAAATAGATACAAAATTATTATAATTATAAATATTTTCTTTAGGAAATCCTCATCAAACTCATGAAAGATTTGAATGCGGTCATGAACGCTATTGCTGGCTTCAACAACAACCTCAATCACGTGCAAAAATTACAGTTAATATAAATCAAGAGGAAAAACAAATTCAACTACCCAAGAAACCTACCGACCTTTTCGCTCAGTGCCCATGGGTTTTTCCAAATAATTGTGGATATCATTGTATTGATGGTTATGGAAGAAATGGACGTTACTGCGAAAAGTGTGAAAGCAAAACTGACGCCGTATAAATATACTTATTTCTATAAAATATGCAATTAAATAAATTTATAAATTTCTCCAATGTAAAATTTTAATTGTTCTGGAAATATATCCTTATTAAATATAAATTTAATTTAATTTATTTACAAGTATTTATACTATACATTCTTAAGAATAAAAATATAAATAATATTTGTTTGTTTAAATTAAAAGCATGTTTACTATTATGCGAACAATTGTTTACAATTATTTATGTTATAAAATACTCGTAAGGTTATTGACTTAAACTATATAAAAAAACGTGTATTAAAATCAAAATAATGTATACAATTTGATTAATTTCAAGATTGTACGTGCGTATACAAATAAATTATATTAATAAACAAATAAATATAATAATTATTTAGTATAAATAGCAATGAAAAAAAAATTAAAGTATCACAGTTCTTCAACTGTTGTCATTACACTTCTCCGGAGTCGTTTACCATTATGTTAAGAATTATTTCATTTGCGGTTTTATTTGGTGCTGCTTTAGCAGGTAATTACAAGATTTACTGAAATAAATGAAACATGAAATTGAATTATAAATATTGTTTAAATTATTATAGTTCCATTTATAAATGCGAAAAATGAAGAATTCAAAATGTTTGGACCATTGAACGAGCCGACATGTATGAATCCACATCCAAAAATGGAACCTGGACAATATGGACCTCCTGGAATGTATTGTAAGGATGGATTTGTAAGAGATGAATACTTTAGTTGTATTCCTGAATGTGAATGTAGTAAGTTATTAAATTTTTAATTATATCTTTAAATAAGATATTAAATTATTTTGTCATTATTATTTTAGAATCATCAGAAGAATATGTGAGTGATTACGACAGCACATGTTCTGATGAAGTTGTTGAAAGTTGTGAAGGTAAAACCGATTGTCCTTGTCAGTGTGAAACAACAACTACAACTACTGAAAAACCTGCCCCTAATTGTGAATGTGTTTGCAATTGTGGTTGTGATAATGCCACAACAACAACAACAGAGGAACCAACAACAACTACAACTGAGGAACCGACAACTACAACTCAAGAACCAACTACAGTAAACTGTGAAACGACAACAATTGAAGAACCAAAATGTGAATGTACATGTATTTGTAATTGTAATAAAATTACAACTACTACTGAAAAACCAACAACAACAACGACTGAAGAACCAACAACAACGACAACTGAAGAACCAACTACTACTACAACTGAAGCACCAAGTACATGTGCCAAACCAGCATCAGAATGCAACTGCAAATGTGAATGCAGCTGTGATGGAAATCATGTTGAACCAGAAGTTATAATCAATAACTGTAATGAACCAACAACAATAAATGATTGTAAAATCACAACTACTGAAGAACCAACAACAGTTCATGAATGTGAAACTACAACAACAGAAAAACCAACAACAGTCTATGTCTGTGAAACTACTACTACTGAGGAACCTACGACAACGACTACTGAAGAACCAATTACATGCGCAAAACCAGTAGCAGAATGCAACTGCAAATGTGAATGCAGCAGTGATGGGAAAACTATTGAACCAGAAGTTATAATCAATAACTGTAATGAACCAACAACAACTGTATGCCCAACTACAACAACTGAAAAACCAACCACAACAACTCTTTGCCCAACAACAACAACTGAAGAACCAACCACAACAACTGTTTGCCCAACAACAACAACTGAAGAACCAACCACAACAACTGTTTGCCCAACAACAACAACTGAAGAACCAACACCAAAATGTAACTGTGTTTGCAAATGTAACTGTGAATGTAACGATGAACCAACAACAACTGTATGCCCAACTATAACAACTGTTTGCCCAACAACAACAACTGAAGAACCAACCACAACAACTGTTTGCCCAACAACAACAACTGCTGAAGAACCTACTACAACTACATGTGCAACAACAACAACAACTGAAAAACTAACATCAAAATGTGATTGCAAATGTAAATGTAATTGCGAATGTGACAGTAAAACAACAACTACTGAAATACCAACAACTACAACAACTACTTGCGAATATACAACTACAGTTTCCCCAGATGTTCCAACATCCTGTGCACCTTCAAATGTAACAGAATGTCAAAGAATTTATAAAGAATACCATACTTGCAAATGCCCGAAATGCATAGAAGTTCCACAGATAGGACATTGTCCACGAAATGAAAAATTTGTTTCAAATGCTCCAATTTATGAACTGACATGTCAAAACACTTATGTACCAGTTTTAGGAAGTTGTGTTTGCCAAGATGGATATACGCGAGATGAAATTAGCCGCGCATGTGTTAAAAAATGTCCCTTACCAGGTAATTCTTTTAATTTAACTATTTAATTCAATTGTTTTAACACAAAAAATTATTATAGGACAAACATGTAACACTCATGAACGGTTTGAATATTGCGGAGTAGAAAGAACATGCCAACATCCAAAAGGAAAGAAAAATAGAAAATGTGAAGTTGGATATTTCTGTAAACCAGGATATGTAAGAAATACACAAACTGGACAATGTATACGACCAATGTATTGTCCTAAAAATTTCCATTAATCCTGAACAAAAATAATGTAACTGAATGAAATAACTAAAAGTATATGTTTTTAATTCTTAAAAAATATGTTTGATAAATGTATTTGTGTTTAAAATATTAAATAAAGAATATTAAAACTATATGATATATTCATTTAAATTTATTTCTAGTTCATAGAAATATTTAAAATTACAAAATAGAGTTTTAAACAATGACTAACACTGTGAATTTATGCAGGTTTACAAATATACGTTTGTTTAAATCAGAGTGTATTCGCAGATTGTAATGTAAAGTAACACAAACGCCTGAAATAATTCTAGAAAATAGAAGTACGAACAGCATCCATTGCTTTTGTTTATTTTCGTTTTATTGTTTATTTTACAGTTTAAACATCACTTGCTTTCTATGTTCATTTAAATTACAATTACATCAGTTATTGACGTCTACAAAATTACAGACAAATTTTATGTTAAAAAATTATTTATAATGTTTAGTTGAACAGTATATTTACCTATTCGACATGTCTATTTATAACATAATATTTTGATATAAGGTCTTAAAATAGCAAATTGTAACTCTTGACTTCATAAACATACCATCATACATAAATAAACTGGAACAGGTCAGTTGAAATAAATAGTTTCAAAACTATGCACTTCAAATAATCATTTTACTTTTATATACAACATTTATTGCTTTTATCATTTGAAGAAAAATATATATTTTAACTATTTCGATTGGCAGAAGTGTGTAATAAATAAATCTAGGTCAAATTTCACAGATAATTTATATAATTTAATTCTTTGTAAATTTGATTGTATTCTATAAGTTTAATTACAAAGATAATTATTAAATAAGTTCACACCAAACGCAAAATATATAATTTTAAAGCTAATAAAAATAAAAAATTCAAATACCAACAAAAAAAACTTGAATTAAAATTTAAAATATTTGTAGATGATACGTAATGTGTAATTAGTAGATAAATTAATTATATATTTTATGTTAAAGTGATTTTCTAAATAATGGTATCGTAAAAATTAAACATGTCTATAAAAAATGTTTCAATCAATAAAATCAATTAAAAACTTAACGGACAGCCATTGAAAAAAGTATGAATGTATTAGTTACCTAGGAACACAAAAACCTGTTTCATAACAAAATTTAAATGCTTTTTACGCAATCATTTTAATAGTATTTCAAAAATTCTTTAATCAATATTTACCTGTCAATATAATGAAAAGGAAAATAAATATAAAATTCAGGCAAAATTGTAGAGACGAGAAGTATTTTTGGTAAAGATATCGCGTTGCATTTTATGTTACCTTCATCGGAGAACCAGAGGAAAAAGTCAAGGAGTGTGTCATGATCCTGACAGATGTGTTTCATATTTTCTTTATTTACAGTATTACCAGAATAAAAGCACAGTAACTGAACTAGCTTTATGCTTCTTTCACACGCTAATACTCTACTCACAACATCATTATCTATTTTTTTTATTTAGTTTAGTTGAGTCCAAAATTTAAAGCGAGTTACTGTAAGTTTTGGTTTAAAATGAATGATAAATTACTTCAAATTCTAAACTCCTTCGTACTACCAGCTGTTTAGAGGTCATTCAAAACAATATTAATTTTAGTAATAATGATAATACCTTTTTTGCGTATATTGTTTCACTTTTAACGTCTATGGCCACTATTCACTTTATAATTTAATAATTATAAATATAATATGTAATTATTTTCTTTTTTTTTTTAATTAATATAACGAAACTCATTAAAGAAACACCCCACCCTAAAGTTTTTTTTTTTTCAGACTGCCTCCATTTTTGTTATTTTTTGAATTTTCAAAAAATCCTATGCTTCACTATAGCCAATCTAATAAAGTATACTTTGTTATACCTTATTTAAGGCTGACCACGACTGGTAACCATGGAGGTGCCTTTTTTGGAGGTGTCTGAGGCCGAAGGCTACCAGGGTCAAAATATTAATATTTTTACTAATAAAATTTCATAGTGATACCAAGCCTGCGACACTCGTAATTCAGTTTCAATGACCATGAATCGTAGTTGGTTGTGCCGGTGTATAGTAAAATATTTAACTTCATATTAATACAGTGTAACAGCTACTCGTACCAGCCTTGCCCGCGCAACTCTTATTCAGTATTTTGGTGAATATGACAAAGTGATATCTACTAAATATCACAATAAAATTGAAACTAATGAAACTCCGCCTAAAATATCTGTATAGGATATCCAACTACACTAAAAAAATCAGGAGATCACAACCAACAATCAACTCGAGGTCATTCAAACGATATTTTTAGAGAGTGATGTTAAACCATTTGATTTGGTAAGTGAGAGAAGGATAGAAAAAAAGTGTCGCTACTGGTTTTTTTTTTTTTTACTGTGGTAATACTTAAAATAGTACATGCAACAATTTAGTAAAAAACTCCAAATGATTTGATTGTAATTTAACACTTCAAAAAATTCCTGAATATCACTGTTTTTTCGAGCTGTCAGGGTGGGGTTTCCCCTTAAAAACTTTAATATTTTATTTATTGATAAAGTAAATTTTACTTATTTATTATTTTAAGAGTTTATTTAATAAAAAACAAGTTTCAATAAAAAATAAAAAAAATTATAAAATCTAAATATTTATTCATGGTTTTTTATTTTGACTCTTAATATTTTCTATAAATCTTTCAAATTAAATCAGACTAAGAGAATAATATGATGGTCATTATTAAATTAAAAAAATTGTTGGTTATATTCAAAAAATCAATTGATTATTTAATTTACACGTGTAATAATATTTTCAACTCATATACTTTGTTTCATATTTTATTCGTCGCAATTTTGATCAGAAAATATGACAAACATGTTACACCAAGAACAAATAGAAAATTTGAACAATTCTAGTTAATAGAATTCGTGAGTTGCTACTTAGTTTTTAATTTTATTGCATCTTTATAGAAATGTTATGATAAATTAAGTGAAAAAATTACATTTCATATAATTGAAGCAATCTATCTAAAATAGAATAAAAGAAACATAATATAATATTGTAATTCCTTGAAAAATAAATAGAACTTTCTTTTTCTTATCTCATTTTCACGCCTTTCAATTTAAATTCTTGCGTTTGTAATAAAAGAAAATGATAAAAATTTGTAAATGTAGGCAAAAAGAAAAGTGAAAATAAAATCTATTCAGAGAACAAATTGTACATAGTATTTCTTCTTAGCATAAATTTCAGGATAAAATTGCTCATAATTTTGTTGTGAAAATGTGTGTATGAATAAAAATTTAAGGACTTACTTTATAAACATATAAACACCAGTTGGTTCCATGGCTCTACTTATTCCTCTCCACGAAGCGAGCATACTATATTTCTGTTTCGCTGTTAACGGCAATCTTGGGTCTGTTGGTGCTGGTGGTGGTGGATCTTCTTGTTTATTCGAACTGTTACCATCGCCGCGTTGTACCATCGCTAATTTTCCCAGTTCGCAACCCATTTTGCACTGATTGTTTCAACCACTTATTTATTTAATAATCACAATGACATGAACACAAATTTTAAAGTTTACACAAAAAACTTACACTTACAAATGTTAATAAGTAAATAAAAATTTTGTAAATTATTCCAAGAAGAATATGCGAAAAAATGTACAAAATGCGATAATTAAAAATGTTAATAACAAAACTAGAAAAATACAAGTATATATTTGTCACAAATAATCGAAAATATCAAAATACATTATATCCTCAAGGAGTCCCATAAAATTTGTTATATTTAACTCCGTGTCAGATAAATACGTTTTATAAACAAAAACCGTATTTATTATATTTTGTACGCAAACTTTATACTTTTTAACATAGTTTTTTTTTAAATAAATAATTTAAAAACAATTAAATTAAAGATACTGAACAAAGAACAAATGGATTTAAAGATTGGTTTAAATTTAATATTTTCTCGATTAAGTACGTTTTGTTTTTCACTGTTCGTGGAGTTTAATTAGTTTTAAAATTGATTCACACAAATTTTTATTTCACAAAGACACTGTTTGATTTTAATTATTACACTGCTTCAAGTTATTATTTGTAATATCCTGTTAAATGTTATCTGAAAAAGAAAAACAAATATAAATGATAACAAACACTGGAATTAATATTTTTTTTATTAGTTCTTACTGAAGTTGAAACAATAATAAATAAAAAGTATAAAATTCGCGTCAGCGAAAAATATTACTGGTAAACATTTGTTGGTTGTTTATAAAACATGATAAATAATGTAATTCGTATACGAATGATGTCAATAATGTTAAGAGTTTTCATTAGCAATATACTAGTAGAAATTACATGTGACGCACATATGCCTATGGTTATTTAATAGTTTAAACGTATGTTTACATAGTCACTATATATTAAAATTTATTTATAATGTTTTCCTTGTCACTTCAAATTGTTTATTAATTAATTAAATAAATAAAATATATTTAAAGTACTTGTTGGAATATGTAAAAACAATAACATTTAAATAAATGCTATTTTTATTATTTACAAAATAGATAAAACTTGTTAAAAAGGAATAATAGTTACTAAGCATATATTCGAATGAAACTAACAGAAATTTTATTTTATATTTTTTAAATATTATGTAACACTTTATATGACCTTGTCAAAAATATTCAAAATTTGTTTAGACTATCTATGTTTGTGTATATAAGTTGTTACGAAATCCTTAACATTTCAAGTGTAATTTATTTTTTGCAACGCAAGTATATTTTGGGGTCATAGTAACTCCCAAAAATCAAATTTTAATGTTTATTAATTGTTATAATATTTTTATCTTTTAAATGCAAATTATTTTGTTATAAGGAAAGTTTACTGTTACCCCCAGACAGGGGACATTTGTCCAGGACCCAGATCGAAAAGGGGCCTAGAAAGATTTCTCAAAAAAAAAAAGAATAATTATTTTGAGTTTTTTTTTTTTATTAAGACTGAACTTAAAAAAAAATTAAAGAAAAGGAGCTTCAGAACTATCGTATATGCCTAGTAAGTTTTTTTTTTTTATTAAAGAAGGGGGGGGGGCAATTTGAAAGTCTAGCCCAGGTCCCACAAAAAGCTAGTTACGGCCATGCCCCCAGATAAAGTAAATAATAGTTATAAAGAAATACAAGTTAACAATTTAACTGTAAAATATTAGATTAATATTACGTCTCTATAAATAAATAAATTGATATTATACAAGTAATTTTTAATGTTTAATAATATTGGAGGGGCTCCAAATTTACGTTTGTTCGGAGCCCCCTGCAGTAAATACATTAAAAGATTTTATACCTATAATGGTTGTTATGATACCCTGAACATTTCTAGTATAAATTGTATTGTTGCGACTAAAATGCATTGTAGGGTCAGAATGACCCCCAAATAAGTTTTTAACCTTAACCTTTAACTTTTCAAGTACAAATTATTTTGTTTTATCGTTAGTACACTGTGGGGTCATAATAACCCCTACAAAATAAATTTTTATACCTATATTGGTTTGGCTTGACTGTTTTTTTCTTCCAAAATACAAATTGTTTTGTTGTTTCTGTAATACAGATAGGGGTCATGGTGACCCCCAAACATCAAAATTTTATTAATATGTATATGTTTATTGGTTGTTATGACAATCTGTTAATTGTTATTTTATTAGAAATGTGTTTTAAAGTCTTATTAACCTCAAAACAATAGGATTTTTTTTTAATACACAAATATCTTATTATTTTCGTCACTAATTTTATTTTTTTATAAAATTAAAAATTAAAATTGATATTAAATATTTCAGGCACTTTCTACATTTATTAATTAGAGTTGATACTCATATTGGATGTAATTATAGCCTTAATCTTCCAAATGCAAATTATTTTGTTGTCACCTAAGTATATTGTGGGGCCCTTCGGTCCCCCATTCAATAAAAACCAGGTATTTAAATTTTAAATGACAATTATTATATTATTTAGCAAGATTTTTTTAGATAAAAATTTCATAAATATTAATATATATTATTTTGACATGTATGTACTATGTTGACAATTTCTAAGAAATTACAGAATTTTCGTCCGAAAAATATAGTTTGATATTATAATTTATTCTGAAATACATCAGTTACTCCAGTAAGACAATTTACAGATAAAAATACTAATCTTTAAATTCAGAGTAATAAAAATATTTATCGTGTTACTATTACATTACATTTTAATACAAATATTTCATTGATTTATGCAATAAAATGAATCGTGATGAATAGTTGGAATAAACAATTATTATTTGAATTTGTAATTATTTATTACACATATTACAGTATTTCGACAGCTAAAGTGTATAACAATCAATTATATCATAACATCAGCCAACTTTGCCAAATGTTTCAAAACAAACAATCATAATTATATAAATTTGTTCCTTTATCCCTTGTAGAATTACTAAATTATTTATGTATTTCAAAAAACATTATTATTTACATTCATTTAAATAATGTGAAATCCTAAAATCATCGTTATGTTTGTTTAAATTTGTTTGAAAATTAGATTCATAGAAGATTTTATTGAATGGAATCAGTAATATTTATGTGATTTAATAAATATGTCCAAAAAACAATTTATCTATTTAATTGCATCATAAATTCTGTTAATGAAAACACAGTTTCATACATTTACTACAATAATTTGCAGAATTAAATAAAAATTAATTCATTCAGCGATGATTCTTGACATTAGAAATAAAAATACATATACACTGTTAAAATTTTTGGTAGAGTTACAATTTTTTCTCAAAACAAAAGATGAGTAAAATTACAAATAAGTGTATATTAATACGAAATTAAAATACAATTTAAGTAATTTTTCAATATATGTGAGGAAACCTATTAAGATGCGTCGTGATTTTACTATCTTTATGTAAAAACGGTACACGCATTGTAATTTTACTGAAACATTGATCAATATCTCATAAAAAGCTTCTCAGATTTACAAACATTACTTGTAATTTAATGTGCTTTAATTTTTTGGAAAATCTTAAATTAATATTGTATTTTATATTACAATGAATTCATTGTAAATTTCAACAATTTTTAGTTAAGTACAAAACCATATTTGAAAGTAATTAAACTAATAGAACCTCAAATGCTTCATAAATTGACAATACTTTGCTCTTAGATTACAGATTTTATTGGTTATGTACCGTGAAATTGGTAAACCAACTCTTAAAAAATGTTTAGTAATATTACTATAATTATGTTGTAATATTATCAAACAAATACGAAAATAAAA
>NEEE01001100.1:4010-23425 GCA_002278615.1 Pogonus chalceus
TGACTATAGGGAATACCATGTAAAAAATATTTAAAAAAATTATTTTAAATTTGAAATTTAAAATCTTCAATTAGTTTATCATATCAATTTACATATTTCCTATAATTTTTATGAAGATATATTAAAAATTGAGTGTCTTATAGCGATATTACAAAAATTGAAAGATACTGGTGACTATAGTGAATACTATGTAAAAATGAGTATGATATAATAATATTTCATAATAAATAAATCACTGCAGGTATTTTATTTAATTTAATTTTTTTTTTATATTTTTTCAAATCTGATGAGTACTATAGTTGAAATTTGGGTACTTATAGCAACGCCGGTAAGAAATGCGTTACTTTCAGGCAAATATGTAAATTCGCGGGAAGAAAAAATATTTATAAAAATATAATGTATTTATTATTATCTATAAATTAAAAAATAATAAATTAGAAAATTTTGTTATCCAAATCAGTCGACAGTGTAATATACATAACAAAAAATCTTTACTGGGCGTGATAAACGTTAAATTGTTCAAAAAAGAATAAAAAAAGATCAAAGTTAAGAGCACTAAAGAAACTATCAGAAATGTTCTTCAAAAACATTTATTTTATTTTACATGGCACTCTGTAAACTACTTAAAGATAGAAATTTTAATTTATCTGTATCTCGTGACATGATTGTCATATATCATTAAAAATTAGCTCATTTTAATTCTGAACAACTTTTGTATTTTAATATTTGTCTTAACATTAATATAAAAATTTTACCATTTTATTTTCTTTCCCGGTATATTTTCTAAATAAAATAAATTTGAATAAAATGTGTATATCATTTTAATTTTATATATATATACTTGTCTACTGTTCTCCGTTGCCCAAGGGCAATTAATTTCTAAATTGTGTATGTGTGCATGTATATTTTATTTCTTATTTACTATTTGATATGAATAAAATGTTAAAGTAATATATAAGATATTAATTTCTCATTTAAAAATAATCCATTTATTCTGAACCAATATTTATAATCAAACTATACATTTCAGTGATAGGCTGATGTGAATACACTATAAACATTAATTTTCACTATAATAGATCCTATTAATAAAACAATGATTTTTGAAACAAAGTAATAATTATATTAACAACGGAAAATCAACAATATAAAAACAATTTAAAGTGATGTAGTACAATGTACAGCGTGAAAATTTATCGTATAATAAATTTTGATTTTGTAATTGCTTCTAATTTACAGTCTATTGGTATGCAAATGATGGAATTGTTTCAAACACACATTGTCTTCGATACAATGACTACCAGTTAAAATTATCGTTGCGGTTATTTACTTGACGTGTAAAATTCATATGCGCTGGGCTCAAAACAAATGTGAGCTACCAAAGCCAACTAACTTCATAAATGCAATTGATATGCCACGTATTCTTTCTAGATGAATTATATGAAATAACGCGAAACAAGATAAGTGACGTTAAAAAGTAGAAACGTTCAGTGAAACAATGCGAAATGAAATTTGAGATACGCTCTTGTCTTACGGGAATAAAAGGGTCTATTTAGTGCATATTATTACCATAACAATTGCTATAATTAGCGTATTTATCGCTTATATCTTTGGAGCATTTATGAAATTCTTTGATTAATTAAGCGGTTTTAAATGAAAAGTTAAATGAACAAAAGCGGAATTTATGAATTTATAATACAATTTCATTTTTATCTTTATAACCATTTTTAAAAACGTTTTATATTTCAGCTATNATTAACTTGAATAATTTATTTATAAAAATATTGATTTAATAAGTTGTATATTGTGATTTTGAGGTTAAGTAAGCAAATTTAATATGTTTAAGTAATGTACTATACAACTTTATGTATGCTATATACATATATATTTCTCTAGCTTATTGAATTTTCATATTAAATATATACGAAATGAAATTGAAGTTTTCAAAATGAAAATATATTTGAAAGGTATTGAATGCTTTCCTTCTATATAATAGAAATATTTGAAGGAAAATATATATAACAGTAACTTTTTGTATATAGATAATATAATTTTTATGAGTACAACATAACTGTCAATAATAGTAATTGTTAAATTTGTAGTGTTGTTATCAATTTTCAGTAAGTGTATCAATCGAAAAGAAAAGAAAACATTCAAGTCACAGTAAATATATCTAACTAGACAGCGAATATCGATTCCAAAGCCTCTTTAATCAAGCGAAACCCACGTAAACAGTTTTAACGAATCCCAGTCTGTCAGTATTTCAAGTCCTTTGGTTTCTGTTCGCGGCCGATATGTCGTTCAAACTAATCGACCCGCTTGTCTACAATTCTAGATAAACAGACTACGAAATTGAGCAAACACACGTACTACATATAACCAAGTAAATGCATATATTCACAAATACATATATATGTAACAATTATGCAAACACAAACATCATTGATTGACCGAACTGCTGAGGAATGTACTCACCTTGTTGTTTGACGGCTCGCTATTAATAACTCATATTCATTTATATTCTATGCATAAAATACTCTATCGAGATAAAATTTTTGTAATAATTTCTTCTGAAATATATTCGAAGAATTTTTAAATTTAATACACATTTTAAATTTCTTAAAATTCTTAATTGGAGAGTCGAGAAATAATAGAATAAAGAGTATTACGATTCTACAAAAGCAGAATTACTATTCCGAACATATTAACAAATACGTATTTTAATAATTAAAAAATAGCTACTTCTTATTGTTTCTATTATGAAGGTCTGTTTTTTATGGTAATGTAAGCTTCATTTTATCTTATTAAACACTAGTGCATAATAATATCTCCCAGTTGCGGAGAATATAACCATTCCATAAAAAATATAGAAGAATTAAATAATTTCCGTAAGACATTAATAAAAAGATCTGCTAGTTAAGAAAATAACTATTTTTAACTGTTTAATTAGAAACTATAGTAGAAATTAATGAAGACGTTTTCTAAAATTTTCGACTTATTTAATTTAAGAAGGGCCACACCCTGAAGATTTCAAATAATCATTTATTTTGAATAAATCTATTTCTTATTCTGTCTTGAATGACAATTATTGATATTCGAATTCATTGCAAAGATATAAGAAGAATTGTGGACTGATGGCGACTGGCATCCTTGAAGATCCATTTTTTTTTTTGGAATATTCGGATATTAATATTTTTTTGTAGTAATAATTAAAATACGTGCAACAATATAGTAAAAAAACCAAATGATTCGATTGTAATTTAATAAATAAAAAAATTCTTGAATATCGCTGATTTTTAGACCTGTCAGGGTAGGATCCCCCCATAAATAATAAAAATGTCTTTCGTCTCCTTAAATAAAAATGATTGGATATTGTAATAGTTGGGAGTATTTTAATTGCAATGAGGGTTTATTGTTCTAGAAATTAATTACTGTGAGTGATTACATTTGAGGTTATTGTTGATATTTGAAAAAACTAAAACGTATCCATATCCATTTCCAATATATAAAAACCTTCGCAATAAATACGAGAACAATAGTCATCAAAAATAAGTCCATTCAATGACGTATCCGTTATCAAAATCAGAAGAAAAAAAAATGTGTGATTTAGGGCACGGCGATACAATAGTGTTATATATTTTCTTTTCCAGATTGCGTTTCTATTTCAGCAGCACGTTTCAAAGTCCGTTATGTGAGCGAGTGGGTGGGAGAGTGCGTGTAGCAAACAAGATTGGGTTTTATTTGTATCTCCAAGTCGTCTTTGTGCGGCAAGCGACCGGGAAGGAAAAAACATACCCAATCAAAATCCGGCCGCATTATAAGGTGAACCCGAAGTAAGTCAATGAATTGCTGCACTAGACTACCGTTTAGAGACTTTTTTAAGAACATTTGTCTTCCCTGCACACAGTTACACACTCGCCGAAATAATTAGGTCACTTTAATTGAGATTTTCCTATTTGTTTTACTTGTATTTCTTTTAAACATACAAAGTAATACCAGAATAAAGCAAAAAATACATTCCAAGCTCTTAATTAACTGTTCAAACATTTATTTTTGACTAGTTAAAATACTTAAAAAGTAACATAACCTACTTTCTTTCAAACTATAAGTAACTTACTTTCCTATTTAACTATTTCGTTGTATATAGACAAAGATAAGCGGATAACCACTATAAAAGCTACTCATGTACCAACATAGTTTTGCAGATGGTGAACCCGCTATAAGTTTTAATCGATAATGGAATTTCAATTTAGTCTAATATATTTTGTTAAAAAAACTATATTCCAGTGTAATCTAATACTTTTTTAGTAATATTAAATTTTTTAATGTTTTTGAATGAAAACAGTGAATTTTATAATTGACGGTGTTATACTAATAAGTTTAGTCAACTTGTATAAACATGTCTGAGAGATTTACTTTATTCTAATTGCAACATATTGAGTTGTGATTTTACAATCTTTTACGCATTGTAATTTCACTGAAACATTGATCGATATCCTATAAAAAGCTTCTCAGATTTACAAACATTACTTGTAATTTAATTTGTTATAATTCTTTTGGAAAATCACGAATTAATATTACAATGAATTCATTGTAAATTTTAACATTTTTTAAATAATTATAAAACCATATTTGAAAGTAATTAAACTAATAGAACCTCAAATAATAAATTTAAAATAATTTGCTCTAATATTATTGGCTATGAACCGTATTGTAAAATTACTATTAAAATTTTAATTTGTGACCTACTATTAAAAACAAGCTAAAACTTTTGTCTATAAATCTTACGATATATAATATATTATTTAATTCTAATAACATTATAAGAAAAAACTTTGTCAAGAAGTAAAACAATTCAATTCCCACTTAGTACCTGAATCTTACAATGGATTATTTATGTTCAAATTCAAGAGCAACATATTTTGTTCGTTTCTCACATGAGACGCAACTACACGAAAGTTTTAAGTTTTACGATAAAACTTGTTGAAAACTTTCAACTTATAATAAGATTATAAGCGTTATTTATATGAGGAGAAAATATTTATTATACATAAAAAATTAGTTAATAAATTTTGTAGTGCTTATAAAGTTTTGATTAAAATAATATTATAAATAAAATAAATACATAAACAAAACACGAGAATACTGTAATTTAACCTTGCGCGCAAACTTGTACAAGCATAAACATAATTACTACAATGTATTATTTAGTTTTGATCACTTGCAGTTTACGTTCGATTCAATATACAATATATTCATATTTACTTCCTCTTCGAAATATTGAAAACATTAATTCTCAGTGGTAAATTTATAGAATCAATTAATGTAAAATCTTATTGGAAGTTTGTTTATTATACAATTGTGAGTTTAATGTAAAGTACACGGAAAACTTGTGTCCGAAGGACGAAGAAACAAAACGAGATGGTTGGTTAGTGACACGTGTCCAAAGAAAAGAAACAAAGTTTACCAAATAAAACTTGATACACAAGAAAAGACGTTGGGATCCCTGGGAAGTCAAATAGTGGAGTTACCAGGTAGGTCAGATATATAAATATGTATACATAAAATATAAGGTTAAAGTATAAAATATGACGGGTTATAAGTTTAAGCTTATACAAGCAAGTGAATTTATTTATTAACTAATAAACTGTAGTAAATTAAGGAGTGACCCTGCCCTGACAGCTCTAAAAAATAGCGATATTCAGAAATTTTTTTAATGTGTCAAATAACAATTGACTTATTTAGTGACTTTTACTATATTGTTGCACGTATTTTAATTATAATTAGAAAATGTTAATATTTGGAGCCGTGGTAGCCTTCGGCGTTGACACCTCCAAAAAAAGATCTCCATCGGTGCTAATCGCCATCAATTCTTAATGTAGAAAAAAATTGTTTAGATTTCTTTAAACTATATTAAATTGGCTATCGAGAAGAATAGGATTTTTTGAATCCTAGAAAAACAATTGCATATTGCCGANCCTCTATGAGTGTTATTTTAGATAGTATAAGAAATAGATTTATGCAAAAACTTTCGATTTTTGAAACCTTCAGGGTGGGGTCTCCCCTTAATAATTCATAATTATACATATTTAATAAAAATAACAGTTGCTATAAAATAATAAAATATATTTAAAACAAAACTATAAAATTTAATTCCAACGCTTGCAATAATAAATTTAAATTCGTGAGCAATTATTTTCCTGCCTGCTTTTATTCCTTTTTATTTACTCTTTCGGAATCAAAAACCAAGTATACATTTTGATAACTCTGAATGAAATGAGAGATAAAAAATTAAAATCAAACATGTTCATGACATTCAGTCATCAAAGTGACATACCGGTCATTTTTTTTTTTTTTTATTCAAAGAAATCTACACATGTCCAAATATGTTTCGGAAATTTATTTTTAAATCGTTTTATGATTATTCATTGCAGATAATTTTAATAACTTCCTTTGATTATTTAAAACTGTTTGAATAGTTAAAATATGGGTATGTAATTCTTTTGTTTTGAAATATACGTATTGAAAAAGCCGGAAAATAGTCGAAACCATGAAATTTATAAAGTTCTAATTAGTGTTGAAATTTACTGAAACCGGAAACAAGACTTTTCCAAAGTACCAACCATATTTTTAAAGGGATTTCGCACATATACACAGTCAAACAATTAAAAAACTTTTCGCAGAGAGCAATTAAGGAACTCTACTGTGCCGTTATTATTTTCGTGACTGTGGTGTCTTTGTTTTGGCGCAGTTTATAATTTTTTTTAAGTTACTGCGTTAAGTACTAGAATTAACTTGGCGCACGATTCTATTTCACGCAGTAATGTCATTTGAATATTATAACCAAATCGAAATTCTATAAATGTTTCAAGTACTAAGTTACATTTATTGCGTGAATTAAGTGATCGTATTTACTTACAGAATCTGTGATATTTTTCAAAGGAAATGAATACTGCAGACGCAATAACTTATTGTATATAATTGCCCTCGCGAGGGATTATAACCATGAAACATTATTATGCAGTATTATAGACTTATACGCATGCGTAAAAGGAACAATAATAAATGTTTATAAAAAAAAATTGTTAGGTTAATTTACAAATTATGTATAAATTTGGTTTATTATAATGAAATAAATTAGAATAATGTAAAATTAATAATTAGATTGNTACATAAAATTAAAATGAAATATTCGAGTGAGTTATTATTTCTATTGAAGTCAATGTTGATTAATAATTTGAATAAGAAACGGACGTAAAACACAAAAAAATGCTAATTTCAATTGGCCTGCAGCGGAAATTTCATAAGACCATTTGAAAATTCTTCTTAAACGATAAAAGTAGATTCAAATAGTCTCGTTAATTTCCAAATCAGATGAATATCGGAAATGAAACGATTGAAAATAAAATTTCAGGAAATGAGTATTTCATCTTAGCCTTTCTGCTTATACTTAAATTTTTCGTCTACTGAATTCTAATTCAAAATTTTTATTAAAATATATTTTATGGTATATAAATTCATTATTAGAAAATTAAATTTTAATTTTATTTATTAATAATTTGTTTAAAATTCTTTGTTTTCATATTAATTTCGTTTTTATTTATTTAGCAGTTTATTTTAAATTAATTATTTAAAGGTTTAATTAATTTATCAAATATAAATTTGAAGAAAAATAAAAAAGTTTTTAAATATTAAAATATTTATTTGTCCCCAAATTTTTATCTCAACATATTTTTATTTATTTTAATTATTTAAATGCTTTCAAAGGGTTCACGCAAATTAAATTTTTTTTGGAGCCTTTTAATACATTTTTATTTCTACTGTCCAAATATTACATTTATTTTTAATTTTAGATAAAAAATTTCTCCAATAATATTAAGAAATTAAATTCTGCGCAACTGAACAGATGCGTTTTTAAATTCAACTAAATTTATAGTATTAGAGGAAGTATAGTCTTCAACATGTTTGAAATGGTTATTCTGTTCTCGTGAAACCGTAACAAACTCAAGTTAATTATACTTCATTCTAAACTTATTACAGAATATACTATTTTAAGATTTTAAAATTTACACTAGGTTTTTGATATTTATAAAATAAGTTATCAAATTTATCAAATATTTAATAAAATTCTCCAAATCTTAAAATTTGGAATTGTATAATTGATATATTCATAAATGAAAAAGTAACTTGTTTATTTAATTGATGTTTAAAACAGAAAAACGAAAAATTCAACAATAGTCAAGTGTATAACAGATATAGAAGAAGAAGAAATAAGATTTATCAAAATCAATATGTAGTGTAAGTGAATGTATCAGTGTATTTGGAAGCAAAACGATTCTTTTGATTGGAACATACTGCATTCGACGTATGAGCCAATGTATAAAATTGATATCGATATTCATGCCCGGGAAACGGCGTTAGATTGCGTCCGTCGTGTGTAAATGGAGTTAGAGAATCGAATATGTCTGTTGCTCTTGAGAGACGCTCTGCAAACGGCATCGAACAGCCTGCTATAAACTTCGTTATGTGCTGAAAACTCTCTTATGATATTTCGCACCCTACTACGTTTTTACTTTTACATATAGTCGGTATTTTTTTCCTTACATTTCAACTTATATTAACTTTAATATATTTTTTAAGAGCTATCATTATTATTTACGAATAAATTTTAATATAAAATTCATGAAAGCTAACTTCATAATTTTTGTCTTAAAAATTGAAATAAAAAAAAGAAATCTAAATACAACAGATCAAATGTTCAAGAATATTTCATCGTGATATTGTGGAAATAAATTAAAATTATTGAAATATTTGGATAACCTCAAAATTTTTCAATTGTTATCATTGTTTTGAATATTTCTTAATTGTTTTGCGCGGGATAATTCTCTTAGCAATTATACCTGCATATTGCAAATTGAAGGCACTATTTGCAATAAACCAGATTTTTTAATTTGCTAACAGGTATATTTTGCAATTAGCTTAGATGAAATTAAACTGTTTGAGCAAATAATTAGTCATTTTATAACTTATTACAATAAGTCTAGAAAATATGAACTTAGAAAATGTTGGACTTATTGCAAGATGACAGTTCTCTTGGCTATAAGTAAGATTTTCATTTATAGTTGAATCGTAAAAGTAATTGTAAACAATGTAATAAAATATTAGTGATAACATGTAATATACAACAGGTAAAGACATGTATATTAGGTACTTTTGTAAGTGTTGTTTAAAATATTTAATATCAATAAAGAGCAACGTAAATACCGGTAAGATACAACAGCCGTATTGCAATAAAATTTTAAATCTCCAAAGGGACAAAAGTTGCAGGCATCCCAGTGGCCTTATTTTACTAACCGCGTTTATATTATTCCACTTCCAGACTGCTTTGAAATCTTTCCTCTTGCTTCCTTACGCCTTTACGCGTCTTATATGCTATGTGCTACACGACATACCGGCTGTCGGTTCAACCTTTGAACTAGTGCATGCTGTTCTAGTTTGTCCCTAGAGTCCTGCAAAGGTAGAATGTGTTTTTTTATATGGTTGTCCAGGGTTGGGTCTAGTAAAAATGAAATCTCGTCCGAAATGGCTGCTGAAACATTGAAGAAGATTAGACAAACAGGAATTGCAAATGATTCCTTCAGGAAAACCAATTGATTCCATTTACTTCCGCTATTTTACCTATTACAAAAACAACATCCGGGGAATTTAATTTTATTATCCCTATCATTTAATATAATAACTGATATTTACTTCAAATGAACTAATTTTGTAGAACTTTTTTGCATAAAGTTTATTATAAGTAATTTCAATAAAATTAACACTAATATATACAATTAGAATAAAATAAAATAAACAAATATTAAACTTCAGTCATTCCGTACATTTGCAGAGTTTCAGCCGAATCCAAACTCTCTTAACAAGTAATCCTGAATATACAGTTTGCAAAGCCTTTACAAACTAAAATTACGTCTTTAGGCAAAAACTACTACAGTACAAAGCACAATACATTTACTGCTAACAATGTTCTTTCAACGGATAAACATCTATTTTAATTAAAATTATTCTTTATTTTATTTATTTCTGCAGTGAAAATATTTGTTATAATTAAAAATTTTAGGTTTGTTTTAAATTCTAACCTCAAAAACAAATTATTCATTGTTTTGTTTATACATATAACTTGAAAATTAAAGGCATTTATTTATTGTTTACGCATATGAGAGAAACCTTTTTAATCGAGAATATATTTTCATTTGAAGGATTAATAAATTTTACTTTTGAAATCATCATTTACAGTTTGTTTAATCAATTTTGTAAAATGTATTTCATATGATTTTTAAATATTTATGTTGCTATGGAAACAGCTTGTTTATATTATGACAAAAAGAATTTGGTTATGTTAAGATAAATGTATCATTTTTAAATAATATTTAATTTATGTCATGTTATTGTTAAGGCAACAATGTATAAAATTTCTCTAGGGAATAAATTGACAGTTTATATATAAAAAATTAGGTAGATAAAGTCTATTTTAGACTTTTAAACTCCATCTGTTTTATTCAGCAATTGTCGGAGAAACTATCTATTATCACAGATTAACGCTAGTAACTATTGAAATGTTTCAAATAACCTCGAGACAGTCAAATAACGGTATCTACTTCCGTAGTTAGAACCAACATTTTAAACGTGTTGGGACTTTTTCGTTTCAAATTTAAAATTATAGAAAGTAGAATATAGTATATAAATTGAATATTTGGCATATTTGAGAAGCATGAATCTTATTTTTATAAGAATTTATATGACTGACAAATAATATCGATAAAAATGTTGCCTGTAGAAGCAATACAAGATAAAATTCTACTGTAATATAATTTTTGAATCGAAACTTTTCTTTTTGTTATCTTTTATATAGCCGTAAAGTTCCAAGTATTTAAAAAAGAATTCGTAAAAGAAAAATGAGGAAAAAAGATAAATTTATTATAATTAAAATATTCATAATTTTTTTTTTTTTTTTTGAAGTTTTGTGATGTGTTCGTGTATTTAAGTGAAGTTTTTATTGTGGCAGAAAGTTTGCAATAAATTCTTCAAAAAAGTTTTTTCTCATAAAAATAACTCACTTTTTAATACTGTTGGTTTTCGTGGTTAATCAATAATTCAGGATTTTTGGGTACACGGAAAAGTTTTTAATTCAGCGCTGCATCGTGAGTTATGATCATTTAATTCAGAAGAGCTCAGATCTCGTATGTTTGAATTAGTGTTGGTTTTTTATCGCGTGACACATACCACATTTGATGAATTTTTTTCACCAATTTAACACGGCTGCAGAATCAACGAATCAAGTCTGTTTTACACCATTTAATATTATATTTTAAATACGTTCAAATACTCATGTTATTAAAATAGAGATAAATATATTTTATTTTTATTTTCGATTCATCCATTTTAAATTTTAAACATGACTTGAAAACAAACAAAGCAAATTATAAATGCAAATTTAATATCCAAATTTAAAATTTGTTTTTAATTTTAACAATGATCCTCTTACTTTATAATGTATTCACAAACGAGCTTTGCATAAAAGCTTGAGTTATCAGAAAATATCCGAATATAAACATTATTTTGTATCAAACATTTTAAATTATTCTTTTTCGGTGGAAAATTCATTCAAACGCATTTTTGAATTTATTATATTTTATTGGTAATATTTATATTAATAATAATATCTCTAAAACTAAATGAAAAAAAAAAGGTTTTGAAAGCGCATGGGCGGTAGAGGAGGTAAGAAATTTAGTTGAGCTCATAATTTGAAGCAAGTTGTCTAATGTAAGTAATTTTCATTTGATTAAAATCAGTAATAATCTGCTTCAAAAACTAAGCTACACTATAATTCATACCACCTCTGCTGCTCAAGGTCATTTAAAACTATTTATTTTTTCAAACTTTAATAGTATTTAACATTTTAAATTATAATTAATGTTCGATTTTCTGATAATCTTCTTTATTCTATCTATTAATTTGAATATACTAGAAAAATTTAGAAAATATAATAATTTAAATTTATAACCATTTTAAAATGCTTTAAAATAAAATAAANAACAAAAAAAAAAGATGATGGTATATTTTTTAATAAAGGGGGGACCCGAAAAGCAGCGATGTTCAAGAATTTTTGTAATTATTAAATAACAATCGAATTATTTAGAGGTTTTTACTATATTATTGCACGTATTTTAATTATTATTACAAAAATTTTTGAAGTTAAAATTGAATATTGAACGCCGTGGTAGTCTTCGGCGTCAGACTGCTAAAAAAAAGGCACTTTCATGGGTGCTTGTTGCCATCAGTCCTTAAAGAAGGTTTCCGAGAAACAATGATATCCAGAAATACGCGCTAAGTTTTCGGTACTCTAGTTAACGTATTGTACGGCCTCCACAATTTTTTTTGTATCTTTGCAATGACTTCGAATATCAATAAACCCTTTTAGAGGGTCAATTTAAACAGAATGAGGAATAGATTTATGCAAAATAATCGATGTTTTTAATTCGTTTAGGGTAGCGTCTCTCCTTAAAACAATGACTTAAGCTCGCTCATGACCTATCATTTTTGAATAATTCTGAAATAAATAAGCATTAAAATAATCATCCCTAAAAAAAAAAACTGATTGCCTGTTTTTTATTATTAATTTTTTCTTATAGAGAACATAGATTTCTATTTGTTTAAAAAAGCTTCGTATATATATAATAAATTGAGCGTGATAAAAATTTATTATATTTGTATGAAATTTGGAGCAGCAGTGTACCTAGTTGGATTTTTTATCTTCATATTTGAAAATTTAACAAAAAATGTAAGTATTATGTTTACGGAAGATCTCGATTTGCGTGCGAATATGAAATTCACGTTTTGCCTGGGGCATGTGTTTACGAGCTATTTTGTTCTACTACGGTTAAATATGCTGTATTATATTACGTTCACGCGCACAGTTATGCTAATCAAATTGAATTAAGCATTTCCTTTGCACACTGAGTGTACTCTCTGTGTAAATTTCCAAATTTGCTTCAACAGACTAGAATTTATTACATTCAACGCGCGAGGAAATTGAAGAGGACACGAAACTGGAAATGGACAGACTTTCCAAATTATATTTGCAGTCCGAAAAATCGATTACACCGCCGTGCCGCGTCTTGTCAAGTTCAGACGATTTTACCAGGGAAAAGTAGTTTAGATGGGACCGCAACAAAAACTCGCATCTACACACATCTACGAACCAAGTGACGGTAACGATATACCCTTTCGGATTGCCACCCATGAAAAAAAGAAAACCCTGTCTTTTCTACGACTTTGTAATGCACACTCTTTTATATTTCTCTATTACGAGTTTCAAAACTTTTTCTTCACTCCATTTTATATAAATAAACTATATTGTTTTTATCATGGATATCTGTATATTTACTTCAACTCACTAACAGATATATATTTAAAGTTTTTCAATCATCATTTAGCTTTGATAACATCCTTTCATAGATTATATAGCATTTGAATTGCGCATATTATTGTAATCTTTCCAAGAGCAGTTTGAGCTTGCATGTTTTATCTACCACAAAAAATTCTACAAAACTAAATGATGCATTCAAACAGAATGTATAATTTATATGAAAAATTAATGCTTGAATTTTATTCTTTCACTATTAACCTAATATACAGTTTTATTCGAAACAAATTTTATCTGTTTCTCTAAAGTATTTCTAGAAGTGAAGAGAAATGCATCACAAATGAAGACGTATGTGCGAAAAGGAGGCATACCAATTACTTAAAGTAGCGTGTCATTACAGGCTGTTAGTGCAGTTAGTGTAACAATTTAAACTGCAAGTTTAATTGCTAGCCTTGTTAAATTTATTACAGAAAACACTCTGTAAATTTTGATTTCTACATGTTTTAACAGAACTTTGACTTACAATAAAATGTATTGTTAAAGATGAAAAATAAAAAACTAGTAGGTGGAATTGTAATATGTAAATGACAGCATGAAATCGGTATTCATTAGCTGATAAAAACAGGCAACAAAAAAAAGCTTAAAAGTTGTCTGTTTCATTGAGCAATTAATATGAAAATGGAAACAGTGCGAACACAATAGGCAAACATTCCGATTCATTACGGCCACAGAACAGATTTTTTCGTCCCGTTGTAGTTGGCTCGCGGTGCGCGCACGCATTACAGATCAGTACCGATTCACCGCGCACCAAATAACCGACAACCGATGCCGAAGCCGAATTCGAAGCGTTCCCGTTAATTAATCGCACGTTTTGAATTGAAAAACGACGTCCATTTATCCGGCGCTGCTGATTAGCCAGATTTAAAACTCCATCGCGCTACCGAATGCCGATGCTATGAAAAACGGAGACGAAAAATAAAAAAACCTACGATGAGACAACGTCGTCATGGCGGTTAAATGTGTCACTTTATTACGTGCTTCACTCACTCAACGCTAATTCCATCAAATTTACTCATTTCTGTTTTTCTTTTTTTTTTTTATTATTACAAATTCAATTATTAAGTATTATTTGATTTTACATATATGAACACGATGGCATTTGTTTCAAATATATAATATTCATGAAATTATTCATTACTCGTTTTATCAAAACTCTAAACATCAGATTTTAATAAAAATCACGGTTAAGAGGTATTATAATTCAATTAATTGATATATTATGGTCTCATTTCTGGGAAACATTATTTAAGTGAGGACCCCACCCTAACAGCTCTAAAAAACAGCGATAATCATGATTTTTTTTAAGTATTAAATAATATTTGAAACATTTAAAGTTTTTACTATATTGTTGCACGTATTTTACTTATTATTACAAAAACAAAATGAATTAAAAATATTAATATTTGGAGCCGTGGTAGCCTTAGGCGTCAGACACATTTCTAAAAAAAGGCAGCGTCATAAGTTCTTAAAGAAGATAGAATAAAATCGTTTAGATATCTTTAAACTATGTTAGATTGGTTATCGTGAAGCATAAGATTTTAGAAAATTCAAAAAATAATGATTACAGTGATTTAATTAAATGGTTCCGTGAAAAAATGGCGCCCAGTTTGAAAAATGTGGTTTCGAGAAAAACGCGTTTAAAGTTTTTGGTACTATTATTGTACGGCCTCCACAATTCTTCTAGTATCTTTACAATGGCTTTGAATATCAATCAACTCTTTTAAAGAGTCATTTTTAGACAGAATAAAAAATAGATTTGTGCAAAAAATCGATTTTTTGAAACCTTCAGGGTGGGGCCTCCTCTTAAGACCTTTCTAACGGTTTTTATATACAGGGTAGCAGTGACATTATAGCTAGAAAACGAACAATTATTTAGAAATTTAATAAAAGAAATTGAATTGTCTTAAGAAATAATTTCAATAATCTATATGATAAAATGTTCGAAAACTGAATGAAGGGTTGAAAGAAAGAGCAATATTTACTCAACTTAATGAAAATATCAAAAAAATTAACATTGATATCATTAGTAAACATCACGGTTAATACAAAATATACTTTGTCATGTGTCATTTTCTAAATTAAGAAGCCAAACATATTTAAAGTACTTTTTCAAAAGAAGAATCTTTATCATTCTCGTAATTTAGTGTAAAAAAAACTTTTAGAAAACGATTGAATTACCTTTAAGTTTATTTTGCATAAATAAGATTTTGTATTGAAAATAAAAGTTAATCATAAACCCAGGCTAAGCTCTTTGAAACAAAATTGCAATTTTTAGACTAATAATGACAAAAATTAATAAATTAATTGAAAAAAAGTTTTTGTTTAAATAATTCAAGGAATTAAATATGATTTAGACAATTCAAAAAATAATTAATAATTTAAATAAGAAAAGTAATTTAAAATTCGTTTCGAACAATGCAGTATTGTATTGTTGGTAACTAAAAATAGATAAAATAAATTTATTAGATTTTAAAACGCAAGTCAGCGAAAAGCTCTTCATCAAAATTTTGTTTCTTGATTCTAAAAGCCTCGCTGGCGTTCAGCTGCAAGTTAATCCCATTAAACCGCAGCCACGAACGAATAGTCGGTGATGGTGGCCAGCGGCGTTGTGGTTTACGTACTTATGCCTTACATATATGTGAATAAAACCGATGGAAATATACTTTTTGTTCGTATACATGTCTGCTTTACATGTAAAAAATTTAACTATATATAGAATAGTTATATCATAACAACAAAAGTTAAATTAATATTAAATTTTTGGCAATAATCAAAATAATTTGATAATTCTGCATTTGAATAAAATCACATTGGTATACTTTATTATATGTCATATAGAAATAAATTTTGTTTATCTTTATAATCTATTCCAAACAGCGAACTGTGACCAAAAGCAATATATCATAAATATTTAGATAGTTACACAAACTTGATTATTATCAATCGTCAATTTTCATGAACTCATTTCATTTAAAATTCATATTCAAAAACAAGTATCAGCTTGTTAATTATATTAATTTGGAATCTAATACAAATTTTATTCATATTTTTTATTTATTTTATATATTATAAATTTTGCTTTGAAACACATTTAATCAGTTGAGTTCAAAATTTGAAGCGAATTGTCCAGGTCTGAACTCAATCGTACTACCAGATGTTTCGAGGTCATTCATTAAAATTGTAATTATAAGAACTCTTTGATTATTCTTAAGTATGTTTAAATATTTTTAGAAAATAAAGTTTGTATGTCTTTATTGTTGATATTCAATATCGTGCAGGAATTTATAATAATACAATAATAGTTTAAAGACGTCCAACTCATAGTAATTTCGCAGTAAGCTCCAGAATTCAGAGCTAATTGTTACTCAATTCAAATCAAAACCATAGTTAGGAACAGAAATGTCAAAGTTATATTCACTAAGCCACAATAATTACTAGATTCAAATATTGAATCCAACTATGACAACAACCAGTTTTGAGGTTATTCCAGAATGTGAAATTGAAAGATAATAACCAAAATTTTGGTATAATTTAAAAATTCCACGAAAAGAAAATAAAATTACAAAATCAAAACAAATGAATTTACAGTGTCAGTCATATGTAGATGTTTAAAAATTAAATTCTGTTTATGACAATGTTTGTAAAAGAAATAAATACAATTTATGAATTTGTGGTGATGTGTTTTTTTAGTATTTTTTCGTGTTAAATTATTTTCACAGGGGATCAAACAATCTCTGACAATTTTATGAAAAGCTAAATTTAAGCTAATTTAAATATCTCGGGGCTATTTAACTAATATTTCGCTTGTGCTGTTATTATTTTGCACCTGTTTTATTTTAATATGTATCACACATATTATTCATATAAAACTAACACGTTATGGCTTGTTTATGGAAGTTATTACTTTTTTATTATAGAGATATATTTTAATTTACAACATTATATGAAATAAATATATTTGTCTTGTCAGTGAACAAACACTCATTCTTAAAAACAATTATCCAAAATATCTGGAGATTTAAGCTTATCTTGTATATAAAATTTGAAACCTACAACGTAAATTTAAGATATTTGAGCATTATATTTATAATAAATTTCTGTATTAGATGTATAAGTTTTGAATAATAAATAAACATAAAGTATCCGAAGAATGGAACATAGTATATCTTGGAATGGCATATTTCCGGTCCTTTGAACGTCATAAAGCATCCCGTTCCGGCGTTCCCGACTTTCACAAAACCATGTTGCATTTTACAAAACCACAGTGCATTTTCCAAACATTACACCGTACCAACCAAAACATACACTACAATAACTGTCTAGCGGGCGAGTTTACTCTCGCATAGCATCAGTGCGCAGCTCAACTTACATGTGGGGGCTTATTTCGTTTGGCGGGTGATGTATGCGCAACATTCCCCTTGATTAAGTAAAGCCTCGGCCGGAGCCGGACACCGAGGAAAAACTTGCGGCGCCGACATGGATGCAAAGTGGTTTAGTGAAGGGATCAGCCATACCGATACGCCTCGTCTCGTCTCGCCTTATACTCTTTTTGTCCTGCCTGTGTTCTCGAGTGTTAAGTTGATGTTTAGTCGCCTGACGTGATTTTGCTCCAAAAGGTCATCAGAGGGATCAACATTTTCAGCTACAAGAATCTTTGATCCCATATTATGGAAATTTTACAACTATATTTATTTCTTCACTACACAATTTCCATAATACTTTATTAATTTACTTTTTACTGCCATCATCGTACAAACTTATCTTTAATGTCTCTAAATTAATAACATAAATATTAATTTGAATGCAATTAAATGTGAAATAGATAGAAAATTGTAAACGATGATAATTTGAAAGTAAAAAATATATAGTTATCGAGTAACATTGAAAGCAATTCGATACTAATCAAGCTGGAATATATTCACATGTGAACAATCACAAAACTATGGTGTTCGAATCAGTTCGCACAATTAGTGCTTTTCACGTGTATTATCGATCATTTTGTGGGTGCACCACTAGATGGCTTCCCGCAAACAGTGATTAATCTGATTCGTAGCGAATTCACTGAGGAGGGAACATTGTTTGGCGCGAGAGAGTAAGCAGTCACTCAAGTGTTAAGTGGCGAAGAGTAAGATACATTGCGGCAACCAAGCAACGGCTCTTAATGGCACATTTAATCATGGTTTCTTACTGTCAACATGGCTGACTTGCAGCCACGATGCACTATTGCCATCACTATCTAATAATACGCTGTCTTGCTCTATTTTTTCTCTAAATTAAACACTTCATTGTTGTCTTAATCATTCGTTTTGCATAACTATTATTTCAATTATATTCAACTAAATCGTATTATAATTTCCTTAAAACAATTTTGATGTTTTAGCAGTCATTTTGTATTTTTATACAAAAATTTGCATTAAATATATCTGAAAGAAAAAAACTGTTCCTCACTTAGTAGGCTGATTTTTAAATATGAATTGCAAATTTAATTCGTATCCATTAAGGTACATCGATTTTTTACTAATTTCCTTAAAACTTCGTTTTCATTTATTTCTTTTAATTTTCATAATTTTCATTTTAACGGTTGCGGATATACATTGGTGTAAAGATGTTGGGAAGAAAAGAACTTTTTACGATTTGGAATGTAATTTTCGTTTAATGTGGTATTAAAATCTTAATTTCTTTCTTGGCTTTTTACTTTTTTTAATATTTTGTTTTAAATGAATGTAACGCTTCTAATATGAGGGAGTAAAATTTTATTATTTTATTTTTAATTATAGAACTTATGTTTTCTAATATTTTAATAGAGTTTAAACCATTTAATAGTAATACTCTGCGCAACTGTGAAGTTTATTCATGCACTAGTGTTTAATATTATCTTATAACGCAAAACTCCATATGTCAAACTTAATTGAGAGTTTTTTGCTTGGTTATA
>NEEE01001131.1:31505-42270 GCA_002278615.1 Pogonus chalceus
GCAAAAGACTGAACATATGCAAAATCTGATAATACTTTTAGGCTATAGTCTTGCCTTTTTTCTTGAAACGGAATAATTTTAGAAATATCTGTAAAAAAAAAAAACATTATTATAGATAATTTTATGAGCAATACAGTGCTGTAGACCAATTTTTAATATCTATCGTAGATTTTGAGATATTGGAAAAAGACAAGTTATATGCAAAATCTGATCACACTTTCAGGCTATAGACTTGCCTTTTTTCTTAAAACGGAACAATGTTAGAAATAACTGTATAAAAAACATTATTATTGAGAATTTTTTGAGCAATACAGTGCTGTAGACCGTTTTTCAATATCTATCGTAAATTTCAAGATATTGACAAAAGGCTGAACATATGCAAAATCTAATAAAATTTTCAGGCTATAGTCTTGTCTTTTTTCTTAAAAAAAAACAATTTTGAGAATTTCTGTGAAAAAACAATATTTTGGAGAAGTTTATGAGCAATGCAATGCTGTAGGCCAGTTTTTAATATTTATTTTTGAGCTCGAGATATTGACAAAAGACTAAACATATGCAAAACCTGATTAAATTTTCAGTTTTTATTCCGGGCTCTTTTCTTAAAACGGAACAATTATAAGAATGTCTATATAGAAAATACTAGTTTAGAGAATTTTATAAACAATGTAGTGCTGTTGACCGTTTTTTAATATCTATTGTAGATTTCAAGATATTGGCAAAAGACTGAGCATATGCAAAATCTGATAAAACTTTCAGGCTATATTCTTGCCTTTTTTATTAGACGGAATACTTTTAGGAATGTCTGTATAAAGAAAAATTTTATAGAGAATTTTATGAACAATAGAGTGCTGTAAAGCAATTTTTAATATCTATCGTAGATTTTTAGATATTTGCAAAAGACTGGACATATGCCAAATCTGATCAAATTTTCAGGCTATTACTTGTCTTCTTTCATATAACGGAACAAATTTAGGAATGTCTGCATAAAAAATATTATTACGGAGAATTTAATGAGCAATGCAATGCTGATGACCGTTTTTTAATATCTATTGTTGAGTTTAATTTTTAATATATATCGCAGGTTTCGAGATATTGGCAAAAGACTGAACAGATGCAAAATCTGTTAAAACTTTCTGGCTATAGTCTTCCCTTTTATCTTAAAACAGAAAAATTTTTGGAATGTCGGTATAAAATATATTAATGTGGAGTATTTTATAAGCAATACAGTGCTGTAGACTAATTTTTAATATCAATCTTAGATCTCGAGATATTGGCAAAAGGCTGAACATATGCGAAATGTGATCAAACTTTTAGGTTGTAGTCTTGTCTTTTTCCTTTAAACGGAAAAAGTTAAGGAATGTGTGTATAAAATACTATATTATGGAGAATTTTATGAGCAATTTCGTGCTGTAGACCATTTTTAATATCTATCGTAGATTTCGAGATATTGGCAAATGACTGAACATATGCAAAATTTGATAAAAATTTCAGGCTATAAATTTGCTATTTTCCTTCAAACGAAACAAATTAAGAAATGTCTGAGTAAAAACATTATTATAGAGAATTTTATGAGCAATTTCGTGCTGTAGACCATTTTTAATATCTATCGTAGATTTCGAGATATTGGCAAATGACTGAACATATGCAAAATTTGATAAAAATTTCAGGCTATAAATTTGCTATTTTCCTTCAAACGAAACAAATTAAGAAATGTCTGAGTAAAAACATTATTATAGAGAATTTTATGAGCAATTTCGTGCTGTAGACCATTTTTAATATCTATCGTAGATTTCGAGATATTGGCAAATGACTGAACATATGCAAAATTTGATAAAAATTTCAGGCTATAAATTTGCTATTTTCCTTCAAACGAAACAAATTAAGAAATGTCTGAGTAAAAACATTATTATAGAGAATTTTATGAGCAATTTCGTGCTGTAGACCATTTTTAATATCTATCGTAGATTTCGAGATATTGGCAAATGACTGAACATATGCAAAATTTGATAAAAATTTCAGGCTATAAATTTGCTATTTTCCTTCAAACGAAACAAATTAAGAAATGTCTGAGTAAAAACATTATTATAGAGAATTTTATGAGCCTTATAAGGCCGTAGACCGTTGTCAATATCTATTGTCGATTTCAAAATATTGGCAAAAGACTGAAAATATGCAAAATCTGATAAAAATTTCGGGCTATAGTGTTGACTTTAATCTTAAAACGGAATAATTTTAGAAATTTCTGTAAAAAAACATTATTATAGAGAATTTTATGAGCAATGCAGTGCTGCAGACCAATTTTTATTATCTATCGTAAATTTCTAGATATTAACAAGAGACTGAAAATATGCCAAATTTGATCAAACTTTCAGGCTATAGACTTGCCTTTTAAAAAAACGGAACAATTTTAGGAGTGTCTGTAAAAAATACTTTTTTATGGAGAATTTTATGAACAATACCGTGCTGTAGACCGTTTTTTAATATCTATCGTAGTTTTTAAGAAATTGGCAAAAGACTGAACGTATGCAAAATCTGATCACACTTTCAGGCTATGGACTTGCCTTTTTCCTTAAANTTGGCAAAAGACTGAACGTATGCAAAATCTGATCACACTTTCAGGCTATGGACTTGCCTTTTTCCTTAAAACGGAACAATTTTAAGTATGTCTGTTTAAAAACATTATTATGGAGAAATTAATGAGCAATGCAGTGCTGTAGACCAATTTATAATATCTATCGTAGGTTTCGAGATATTGGCAAAAGACTGAACAGATGCCAAATCTGTTAAAACTTTCTGGCTATAGTCTTGCCTTTTATCTTAAAACAGAAAATTTTTAGGAATGTCGGTATAAAATATATTAATGTGGAGAATTTTATACGCAATACAGTGCTGTAGAACAATTTTTAGTATCTATCGTAAATCTCGATATATTGGCAAAAGACTAAACATATGCAAAATGTGATCAATCTTTAAGGCTGTAGTCTTGTTTTTTTCCTTAAAACGGAACAATTTCAGGAATATGTGTATAAAATACTTTATTATGGAGAGTTTTATGAGCAATACCGTGCTGTAGACCATTTTTAATATCTATCGTAGATTTCGAGATATTGGCAAAACACTGAACATATGCAAAATCTGATCAAACTCTCAGGCTATAGATTTGTCTTTTTTTTAAAACGGGAAAATTTTAGGAATAATTGTATAAAACATTATTATGGAGATTTTTATGTGTAATACAGTGCTTTAAACCATTTTTCAATATCAATTAAAGATTTTGAGATATTGGCAAAAGACTGAACATATGCAAAATCTGATAAAACTTTCAGGCTATAGTCTTGACTTTTCTTTCATAAAACGGAACCATATTAGGAATGTCTGTATTAAAAACATTATTATGGAGATATTAATGATTAATGCAATGCTGTAAACCATTTTATCATATCTATCATAGATTTCGAGAAATTGGCAAAAGACTGCACATATGCAAAATCTGGTAAAACTTTCAGGCTATAGTCTTGCCTTTTTTCTTAAGACAGAAACAATTTTAGAAATTTCTGTAAAAAAAAACATTATTATAGAAAATTTTATGAGCAATACAGTGCTGTAGAATAATTTTTCATATCTATCTTAAATTTCGAGATATTCGCAAAAGACTAAACATATGCAAAGTATGATTGAACTTTGAGGCTATAGACTTGCCTTTTTTCTTAAAACGGAACAAATTTTGGAATGTCTGTATAGAATACATTAGTATAGAGAATTTAATAAGCAATGCAGTGCTGTAGATCGTTTTTAAAAATCTATCGTTTATTTTGAGATATTGGCAAAAGATTGAACATATGCAAAATCTGATCAAACTTTTAGGCTATAGTCTTGCTAAATTTTTTAATACCGAACAATTTTAGGAATGTCTGTATAAACTACTTTATAATGAAATATTTTATGAGCGGTACTGTGCTGTAGACCGTTTCTTAATATCTATTGTAGATTTTCAGATATTGGCAAGAGACTGAACATTTGCAAAATCTAAACAGATTTTTAGGCTATAGTCTTTCCTTTTTTCTTAAAACGGAACAGTTTTGGGAATTTCTGCATAAAATACTTTATTAAGAAAAATTTTATAAGCAATACCGTGCTGTAGACCGATTTTTAATTTCTATCGTAGATTTTGAAATGTTAGCAAAAGACTGAACATATGCAAAATCTGATAAAACTGTCAGGCTATAGTCTTGCTTTTTTCTTAAAAACGGAACAATTTTAGGAATGTCTGAATAAAAGACATTATTATGGAAAATTTAATAAGCAATGCTTTTCTGTAGACCGTTTTTGAATATCTATCGTAGATATCCAGATATTGGCAAAAGAAAGAACATATGCAAAATCTGATAAAACCTTCAGGCTATAGTCTTGCCTTTTTTTTTAAACGGAACAATTTTAGGAATGTCTGTGTAGAAAATATTTTTATAGAGAACCTAATAAAAAATGCAGTGCTGTAGACCGTTTTTAATATCTATTGTCGAGTTCGAGATATTGGCAAAAGACTAAACAAATGCAAAATCTGATTAAATTTTCAGGCTTTATTCCTGCATTTTTTTTAAAACGGAACATATTTAAGAATGTCTGTATAGATTACATTAGCATAGAGAATTTTCTGAATAATGCAGTGCTGTTGACCGTTTTTTAATATCTATCGTAGATTTTTAGATATTGGCAAAAGACTGAACATATGCAAAATCTAAACAAACTTGTAGGCTATAATCATTCCTTTTTTCTTAAAACGGAACAATTTTAACAATGTCTGTATAATATACTTTAACATGAAAAATTTTATAGGCGATACCGTGCTGTAGACCGATTTTTAATATCTATCGTAGATTTCAAAATATTAGCAAAAACTGAACATATGCTAAATCTGATAAAACATTCAGGCTATAGTTTTGCTTTTTTCTAAAAACAAAATAATTTTGATAATGTCTTTATAAAAAACATTATTATGGAGGACATAATGAGCAATGCACTGCTGTAGACCGTTTTTAATATCTATTGTCGAGATCGAGATATTGGCAAAGACTAAACATATGCAAAATCTGATCAAATTTTCAGGCTTTATTCCTGCCTTTTTTTTAAAACGGAACAATTTTAAGGATGTCTGTATAGAATACATTACTATAGAGAATTATATAAGGTATGCAGTGCTGTTGGCCGTTTTTTTTTTATATCTATCGTAGATTTTGAAATATTAGCAAAAGACTGAATCTATGCAAAATCTGATCAAACTTTTATGCTATAGTCTTGCTTTTTATCTTAAAACGGAACAGTTTTAGGAATGTCTAAATAAAATACATTATTATGGAGAATTTTATGAGCAATACCATGCCGAAAACCGTTTTTAAATATCTATCGTAGATTTCAAGATATTGGCAAAAGACAGAAAATATGAAAAATCTGAAAAACTTTCAGGCTATATTCTTGCCTTTTATCTTAAAACGGAACAATTTTAGGAATGTCGGTATAAAAAACATTATTGCAGAGAATTTCATAAGGAATACAGTGCTGTAGACCAATTTTTATGATCTATCGTAGATCTCGAGATATTGAAAAAAGACTGAACATATGCAAAATCTGATCAAACTTTTAGGCTATAGTCTTGTCTTTTTCCTTAAAACGGATATAATTTAGAAATGTGTGTATAAAATACTTTATTATGGAGAATTTTATAAGCTATACCGTGCTGTAGACCATTTTTTAATATCTATCGTAGACTTTGAGATATTGGCAAAAGACTGAACATATGCAAAATTGATAAAACTTTCAAGCTATAGTCTTGCTTTTTTTATTAAGACTGAACCATATTTGAAATGTCTGGATTAAAAACATTATTATGGAGTATTTAATGAGCAATGCTGTGCTGTATACCGTTTATTAATATCTATAGTAGATTTCGAGATATTGGCAAAAGATTGCACATATGCAAAATCTGATAAAACTTTCAGGCTATAGTCTTGCCTTTTTTCTTTAAACGGAAGAATTTTAGAAATTTCTGTAAATAAAACATTATTATAGAGAACTTTTATAGCAATACAGTGCTGTAGACCAATTTTCAATATCTATCGTAGATTTCGAGATATTGGCAAAAGACTGAACCTTTGCAAAATCAGATCAAACTTTCAGGCTTTAGACTTGCCTTTTTTCTAAAACGGAATATTTTTAGGAATTTTTGTATAAAAAACAATATTATAGAGAATTTTATAAGCATTACAGTGCTGTAGACAGTTTTTTAATATCTATTGTAGATTTCGAGGTATTGACAAAAGAATGAACATATTAAAAATCTGTTAAAACTTTTAGGTTAGAGTCTTGTCTTTCTTCTTAAAACGAAACAATTTTAAGAATTTCTGTAAAAAAAAACATAATTATGGAGAATTTATTGAGCAATGTACTGCTGTAGACCATTTTTAATATTTATTGTCGAGTTCGAGATATTGGCAAAAGAATAAACATATGCAAAATCTGATCAAATTTTCAGGCTTTATTCCTGCCTTTTTTCTTAAAACGGAACAATTTTAAGAATGTCTGTATAGAATATAATAGTATAGAGAATTTTATTAAGGATGCAGTGCTGTTGACCGTTTTTTAATATCTGTCGTAGATTTCCAGATATTGGCAAAAGACTAAGCATATGCAAAATCTGATCAAACTTTCATGCTATAGTCTTGCATTTTTTATTAAAGCGAAACAATTTTAGGAATGTCTGTGTGAAGAATAATATTATAGAGAATTTCATAAGCAAAACAGTGCTGTAAACCAATTTTTAATATCTATCGTAGATTTTGAGATATTAGAAAAAGACTGAACATATTCCAAATCTGATATAACTTTCAGGCTATAGACTTGCTTTTTTTCTTAAAACGGAACAAATTTAAGAATGTCTGTTCAAAAAAGTTTATAATGGAGAATTTAATAAACAATGCAGTGCCGTTTTAAATATATATCGAAGATTTTGAGATTTTGGCAAAAGACTGAACATATGCAAAGTCTGATCAAACTTTTAGGCTATAATTTTGCCTTTTTTCTTAAAACGGAACAATTTTAAGAATGTCTGTAAAAAATACTTTATTATGGACACCTTTATGAGCGATACCGTGCTGTTTACCCTTTTTTAATATCTATCGTAAATTTGGAGAAATTGGCCAAAGACTGAACGGATGCAAAATCTTGTCACATTTTCAGGCTATAGACTTGCCTTTTTCTTAAAACGGAACAATTTTAGGAATGTCTTTATAAAACACAATATAATGCAGAATTTAATAAACAATGCAATGCTGTAGACCAATTTTTAATATCTTTCGTAGATTCCGAGATATTAGCAAAAGAATGATCATATGCAAAATCTGATAGAGCTTTCAGCCTATAGATTTGCCATTTTCCTTAAAACGAAACAAATTAAGGAATGTCTGTATAAAAAACATTTTTATAGAGAAATTTATGAGCAATACAGTGCTGTAGACCATTTTAAATATCTATAGTAGATTTTGAGATATTGGCAAAAGACTGAACATATGCCAAATCTGATAAAACTTTTAGGCTATAGTCTTGCTTTTTTTCATAAAACGGAACAATATTAGGAATGACTGTATAAAAAACAATAGTATAGAGAATTTAATGAGCAATGCTGGGCTGTAGACCGGTTTTAAGTATCTATCTTAGATTTAGAGATATTGGCAAAAGACTGAACATTTGCAAATGCATATAAAACTTTCAGGCTATAGATTTGGCATTTTTCTTCAAACGAAACAAAATAAGGAATGTCTGTATAAAAAACATTATGATAGAAAATTTTATGAGCAATACAGTGCTGAAGACCATTTTAAATATCTATCGTAGATATTGAGATATTGGCAAAAGTCTGAACATATGCAAAATCTGATGAAACTTTCAGGCTAAAGTCTTGCTTTTTTTCTTAAAACGGAACAATATTAGAAATGTGTGTATAAAAAAAAAAATATTTTAAAGAATTTTATGAGCAATTAAGTGCTGAAGATCGTTTTTAATATCTATTGTAGATATCGAGATTTTGGCAAAAGAATGAAAATATGCAAAATCTGATAAAACTTTTAGGCTATAGTCTTGACTTTTTTCTTAAAACGGATTATTTTAGAAATATTTGTAAAATAAAAAACAATATTATAGAGAATTTTGAGACCAATACAGTGCAATAGACCAATTTTTAATATCTATCGTAGATTTTGAGATATTGGCAAAAGACTTAACATATGCAAAATCTGATCAGTCTTTTAGGCTATGGACTTGTCTTTTTTCTTAAATCAGAACAATTTTAAATATATCTGTATAAAAAACATTATTAAAGAGAATTGACTGAGCAATGCAGTGCTGTAGACCATTTTTTAATATTCATTGTCCAGTTTGAGATATTGGCAAAATAAAAACATTTGCAAAATCAGATCAAATTATCAGGCTTAATTCCTGCCGTTTTTTCTAAAACGGAACAATTTTATTGTTGTCTGTATAGAATACATTAGTATAGAGAATTTTATAAGAAATGCAGCGCTGTTGACCGTTTTTTAATATCAACCGTAGATTTTGAGATATTGGCAAAAGACTAACCATATGCAAAATCTGATAAAACTTTCAGGCTATATTCTTGCCTTTTTTCTTAAAACGGAGCAATTTTAGGAATGTCTGTATAAAGAACATTATTATAGAGAATTTTATTAGCAATACAGTGCTCTAAACTAATTTTTAATATCAATTGTTAATTTTTAGATAATGGCAAAAGACTGAACATATGCAAAATCTGATCAAACGTTCAGGTTATAGACTTGCCTATTTTCTTAAAACGGAACAATTCTAGGAATGTCTGTATAAAAAACATTCATATGGAACATTAATTGAGCGATGTATTGCTAGAAGCCGTGTTGAAATATTTATCGTAGATTTCGAGATATTGGCAAAAGTCTGAAGATATGCAAAATCTGATAAATTTTTCAGGCTATAGTCTTGCCTTTTTTCTTAAAACGGAACAGTTTTAGAAATGTCTGTATAAAAAACATTATTTTAGTGAATTTTATGAAAAATACAGTGCTGTAGACCATTTGATAATAACAATTGTAGATTTTGAGATATTGGCAAAAGACTAAACATATGTAAAATATTATAAAACTTTCAGGCTATAGTGTTATCTTTTTTCTTAAAACGGAACAAATTTAGAAATGCCTGTATGAAAAACATTATTATAGAAAATTTTATGAGCATTACAGTGCTTTAAAGCATTTTTTAATATCTATCGTAGATTATGAGATATTGGCAAAAGATTTGACATATGCAAAATCTGATCAAACTTTCAGGCTATAGTCTTGCCTTTTTCCTTAAAACGGATCAAATTTAGAAATTTCTGTATAAAAAACATTATTATGGAAAATTTGATGAGCGATACCGTGCTGTAGACGGTTTTTCAATATCTTTCGTAGATTTCAAGATATTGGCTAAACACAGAACATATGCAAAATCTGATCAAAATATCAAGCTATAGACTTGCCTTTTTTCTTAAAACGGAACAAAATTAGAAATGTCTGTATAAAAACATAATAATAGAGAAATTAGTTAGCAACGCAGTGCTGTAGACCGTTTTTTAATATCTTTTGTCGTGTTCGAGATATTGGCAAAAGACTAAACATTTGCAAAATCTGATCTAATTTTCAGGCTTTATTCCTGTCTTTTATCTTAAAACGGAACAATTTTAAAAATGTCTGTAAAGAATACGTTAGAGAATTTTATGAGAAATGCAGTGCTGTTGACCGATTTCAAGTATCTATCAAAGATTTTAAGATATTGGCAAAAGACCGAACATATGCAAAATTCGGTCAAACTTTTAGGCTATAATCTTGCCTTTTTTTAAAACGGAACAATTTTAGAAATGTCTGTAAAAAAATACTTTATTATGGAGAATTTTATGAGCGATATCGTGCTGAAGACAGTTTTTTAATATCTATCGTAGATTTTAAGTGTTTGGAAAAAGACTGAACATATGCAAAATCTGATCAAACTTTTCAGGCAAAAGACTTGCCTTTTTTCTTAAAACGGAACAATTTTAAGAATGTCCGTATAAAAAACATTATTATGCAACATTTAATGAGCAATGCAGTGCTGAAGACCGTTTTGTAATATCTTTCGTAGATTTCGAGATATTGGCAAAAGACTGAAGTTATGCAAAATTTGATACAACTTTCAGGCTATAGTCTTGCTCTTCTTCTTAAAACGGAACAGTTTTAGAAATGGCTGTACAAAACACATTATTATAGTAAACTTTATGAATAATACAGTGCTGTAGACCATTTAAAATATCTATCGTAGATTTTGAGATATTGGCAAAAGACTGAACATATGCAAAATCTGATCAAACATTTAGGCTATTGTATTGTCTTTTTTCTTCAAACGAAACAATTTTAGGAATGTCTGTAAAAAGAACTTTATTATAGAGAATTTTATGAGCGATACTGTGCTGTAGACCGTTTTTAATATCAACCTTAAAGTTTGAGATATTGGCAAAAGACTGAACATATGCAAAATCTGAAAAATTTTTCAGGCTATAGACTTGTCTTTTTTCTTAAAACGAAATAGTTTTAGAAATGGCTGTACAAAAAACATGATAATAGTAAACTTTACAAATAATACAGTGCTGTAGACCATTTTTTAACATCTATCGTATATTTTTAGATATTGGCAAAAGAGTGAACATATGCAAAAT
>NEEE01001102.1:1093-27448 GCA_002278615.1 Pogonus chalceus
CTTAATTATAAAATTAATTTGAAATATTGAAAAGACAAATATTTACAAAAATTGATAAATAAAGAAATGGTTTATTCAAAATATAAATTATAAATTTGTATATAATAATTATAAAATTCTGACGGTTTGGTGAAAATTTAGTTAAATGCAAGCTAAACTGATTTAGTTTTGCCCTTGATATCTGTCTATTCGGGCTAATACGATTTTAGATCAGAGGCCTTGATTCTAGATAACTGTAAAATTAATTGGTCTAATTTAGCGCCTTGATATCTCTTCACTTCAGCTTATACGAACTCAGAACAGACTAAAGTGACTGAATTTACAACAGAGATTTAACTTGATCCTGCGTGAGGCTGAGCAGATTCCTGCATGAAACTCTTGGAATTACAACCGAAGTAAAATTATAATCTCACCCGGGATACCGGACTGGTATCCTGGATTATATATCTGGATTGCCCTGGACTAGTTGTCGGCTCGACTGGTGCTCGAACTGAAAAATATATTAATCGTAAATACACATAAATTTAGGATGAATTATTGTTTAATATAAATATTTCATATTTTAACTTACATTTTCTGTTGGTCAACAATCATTTTGTACCGTGTAAAATAGATTAAGGATTTATTTATGTTTTAATTTTGAAAACCGAAAGTAAATAAATAGTGTTGAGTGTGGAATTTGTGTTTTTTTTTTTTTTTTAATTTTATTTTATAAATTTTGTAAATGCCGAATTCTCAACATGATCCATATCTGATCTAACTTTTAAATCTACACCAGCAAGTTTTTTATTTATTGATTGTACTTAATTAAAAATAAGAAATTTTCTACAAATTTAATAAAAATATTAGATAATTTATGGATGCGACAGTTTAAAATTTACAAATCTAAATATTCATTTATATAATTTACTTTTTGATCCCGTACGCCCCGCCTATTTAAAGTGTCAGGTACACGGTTTCAAACAAAACTGCATACCTTTCGAAACGCAATGATGATTTCCCTATTTGGTCTTTTTAATGTTCCTATGTTTAATTTTGTTTCTCTAATTAAAGTTAATTTATCTGGGTATATTGTAGGGTCAATCAAAATTGTCGCACATGGTGCACATTTTACAGTATTTATTAATCGTCTAGCAACGTAACTTTCTATGTATTCTTAAACTTTAATGTCCAATGTTGCGTCTTCCAAATATTTTGAAATGTAAATTTTTGTGTATTCTACAACTGCCAAAGGAATAGGTCGCGAATCGTTTATATACTCTTTTCATAGTGTCTACATGTTAACACCGTCATCTTCGCAGTTGAATTCTTTTTTCCGTAGAAGGATCATGCTATTCACCAATATCGGTTTATATGACCCAATAAATTAAGCACACGTTGGTATGGTGTTGCAGCCACCATGTGATCTTATACATTCAATGTTGCGTCTTCCAAATATTTTGAATTGTAAGATTTTGTGTATTCTACAACTGCCAAAGGAATATGTCACGAATTGTTTATATACTCTTTTCATAGTGTCTACATGTTTACACCGTCATCTTCGCAGTTGAACTCTTTTTTCCGTAGAAGGATCATGCTATTCACAATTATCGGTTTATATGACCCAATAAATTGAGCACACGTTGGTGTAGTGTTGCAGCCGCCATATGATCATATACGTCGAAAAAAAAAAAAATCCAAAGGATCTTGATGTATATTTCTTAAAAAAATATATTTTAAAATCCTGCTGTTTTAATAAACCTCAAAGTGCTTTCGATCCGCAAAGAGTAAAAATTCAATTACTAATATATGCTGGATGACTTGTCGGCTGTCTTTTTACATTTATAAATTAAATGGTTCCCAAAACCTTCCTAGAATTTTTCCAAAAATTTAAATGTGTAGAAACGTCACTCAAGACACACTTTAAAGGTTTCAAACGCGTAGGATAAAGATGACGACTATTAACACTATCAAAAAGTGAAGAAATCGCAACATTTCGCAGTACCAATTGCAGAAAAGTCAATGTGCTATTTGTCGTTTGGTTCATAATAAGTTGCGTTCCAAGTTTTACGTAAACTGATCTACTCAAAACCATTACTGCGTGATTTACTTTCATTTTGGGAACTTGGTCTGTATTAATATGTAGGTCAGTCAATTTATAACAAATTCTCAATCTTTTACAGTTCCAATTATATAATTTTTAAATTTCTGTCCAGCTAGCTTTATACAACGTATCGTATAATTTTCTATTCTTTTAAATAATGCCCCACGGATTGAAACTCCTCCCCACTGCGAATAAAAGCCTCTCGAGATTCTCTAATCAAGTAATTAGTGGCCGCTGTGTTGGTCTTGCCTTGATCACAAACAGTCACCTGTACTTTCAATCGTATGTCAAACACTGACTTCAACACATTCTTAATGCAACGCACCAGTTCGTGTGTTTGGGAAGTGTTCTCACAAAAATAAAAAGCAACAGGTTGTGTCCATATCAACTGTTTACCAAGAAGCATAAACACTAATACATTATCAGCGAATCGCTTACTTCCTCTATGACCCCCAAAATCTTCAATTCCGATGATTATGCCATATTTAAACATGTACGTTAAACTAGCTCTTCATGAAATTTCGTGTAAAACTAAGCAACAAATTTTGTTTCTAGGTGATAATTTTGATGCTATCTCTGTCAAATTTTCAAAATGAATTTTGTTAATACCCGGCCAAATTGAAATTTTCTAATGTTTTCGTTAAGGTATCTTGGGACGGCAATGGTAAAAAAGTTCTCAAAAACGGTACCCACTTGGACTTTGTTTTAAAAAAAACAAACAAATTGCTTTTGTGTCCCCAGTGTACCGCCTGTTTCTTGCTTTTTTAGCCCCAAATTTTTACATACTAAAGAAAAGGAGTCTTTCAATACTATTTATACTTATAAAATTGAATTTATCGAGTAAATCTTAAAATTTTTTTAAACCCTTGACTTCGTGAAGTTTCCTCTTTAATTTTGAAATTAATTTTGATTTGGTGGATATTTTTCTTTTCAATCTATGAACGGCGCTGTGGCTAGAATGCTCCACCTTCTTTCCAGAATGTAAAATCGTTTCTTTAAACAATCAATTAATTTAAGAAATATAATCTTAAGAAACATTCAAAGTTTATGCATGTTGTTTACCTTGAGTTGTTCTAATTATTTTATTGTTGGTAGCAGGTACTACACGTAGTTCCTGCTCTATAGGTATTTCTTGGAGCATTTTTGGAGTTGGAATATATTAGGTTGAAGGACTAACAGATGGCCCTTCAATTCTAAATTGCAACTATTAACCAAATTTTCTTGGAAACGGCTTGCCTATTTTTAAAAATTTTAATTTTTTAAGTACAATATTAATAAAAGTCTAATATTTTAAACTTACCGGATATTTGTAGAAAAAATTTACAATAAAGTATATAATAATGTAAAATATAAAATAATATTGTAAAAATATAGAAATAATCAAAAACAAATTTTCACTAAAAATAAACATTTTAAATTTGCGGCGAGCATTTAATTGAAAATAAGGAAGGCATTCGAGGTCATTTAGGGTCCTAAGCGATTAGAAATAGTTTCTGTTGATTTTAATTGTTATTTGTTTTTGTGTTGTAGCTTAATAACCTGTTAAATGTGTTTTTGTTTTTTATAATTGTTATAAATAATTTTTTTCCCTTTGGAAAATGTTATGTAATTTTTTAAAAGACTGTGTAATAAAGAATTACATACTTTAAAAAAGTAATGACACAAAATTAAACAAATATATACGAAATTCTCCAAAACAAAGTAAAAATATATAGCCAAAAAAAAAAAAAAAAAACTGACAATCAAAAAGCAATTTTAAAATATATTGAAAATACGGGATAAACTTCGTTGTACGCCTATGTTTTTACTTAAATATATGATAAATATATCCGTTATACGTTACACAAGTTGCGTTTTAAGCGAAATAAAGCTTAACTAGCAGATATTGTCTGTACTTAATTCTGAAATTACAAAAACCCGATATACGAATAGGAACTTTATCTATCCTTCACTTATGCATATAAACATGTAAGAAATAATTACACATTACAAGGTATTCGTAGTTCATACCGATGACCTTGGAGTGACCTATTTTAAATTTCCGAATATAACTCGACAGATAATAGCAACTTAACACAGTAAAGGGATTTTCCATTACTTTGTCATCTCACTTCTTGACATAACATACAATGCCATCTTGTGGAACTTAAGTAATATACAAAATTCAAAACGATAAAAGTAACGCCACATTACGTTTGTGCAGGAAACTAGCTTCTACTTTAAAAGTTTTACTTTAAATAATATAGGTCTGTTGCGTACGTTGATTTTTCGATTACAGCACCGTATAGCAGACAAAAATTTGAGAACATGGGAACATTAAAGTACGGAAAAAGGTTACAAAAATGAAAAAGGTGTATGAAGCTCAATTTTAAAATTAATTGCTCCTTTTATTTAGTATATATTTATGTTATGTTCAATAATCCGTTGCACTTGCGATCAATAATTACTAATATAATTAATTTTTATGGAATGTTAATACTGACAGTTTAACAAAAACACGAGCGTTGTTATTAGTTCTAATTAACGAAATATAAGGCTTTAATTAAAATTTGTTATGACTGAAATTTCAATCATTATGATTTCATATTTGAGAACTCTATAACTTAATAGATACAAAAATCAATAAGAATTGATACTTAAACTAACCTCACTTTGATCTGCCAAGAGTAAAAAACAACGTTGTCAAGTATAAAAAGAACCACATCAGTGGCGGCGAAGCATGGGTTGGCACCAGATGCGACTTTCTATTGAGCATCCTCAAAATAAACGACAAATACTAAACGCGCTACGTGACTATATTTTGCTAAAATATTCGATGTAATTATCAAAATTTACTTTCCTGTCTTTTTCAATGGGCAATATAGAAAGACTGGTAAGTCGCGTTTGGTTCATTGTAGATCCTAAATAAGATTTTATCAACTTTAATTTTGAGTAACTTCTTTCACAAGAAGCCACCGAAACACAAATAGTTAAAAAAAATCTTAGACACAGCGTTAGACTTGGAACATACTCAGAATAGTCCCATTTTACAATAAATTTCAGAAACTCCAGGGGTAGTTTATTGGACCGCTTCTTGAAGAGAAATGCGGGCGGCTTTCAAGTAGCGCCTCAGTCGTAAAATCTCCAAAATAATATCCTCTGCAGAAAGTTCATCATTAACGGGTAGTGTCATGCAGCTCTTTTTCATCGTTTTCAATTTGCTGGGATACTTTTTCATTGTCGCTATCCCGTCCTTTTTCTTGGTCATATTCTTCTTGGTGCTAATCTCCACCTTGTTTTTCATCTTGTATGTCAAGATTGTCAGGCTCTCTTCCCATAGTCCCTCCATCCAATGCATTTTGGCCCCGTTTTTCTACATCATCTGTTTTATCAAGAAGGTCACTTTCAACACTTTGCTGTGGTGTATTTTATACTAGAGAAGCTGAAGATGATACATACTTCAAAATTGATCCAGGTAACGATTCACGTGCAAGTAATTTTTATTTTTTTATTTTTCTTTGTTGAAATACACTAGGTATATTTCGTTTCATATTAAAGTTTTATTCTGTTAAGATCGATAAAGGAATTCTTATTAATTTTGACAGTTCTTTTCTCGATTAATGTCGCATTATACAACAGTAGAAGTAGAGCAAACAGTATAAGGTCCCGGCAGTGTATTTTTCCTTTCAATTAATTAAATATTAGTGCACATTACGTATACCTATTTATGTTGGAGGAATTTTAAATCGTTATTAAGTTTTAAAATAATTACCAAAAACATTTTTAAATCATGTGTATCTAGTAAAAAAATACTTATTTGTCCTTTTGTGCTGATATGGGAAAAAGTGAACCAAGCGGAGCCAGAGTTAGGACTAGCAATGGTATACCGTTGAAGTCCGTACCTAACTGAGACGCACTCGCAGCTGATGTGAAGTATACCGAAGAAGCTATAGTTATAAAGCGGGTTTCGGCAAATTGTATGCATGAATAAAATAAAACGTTATACTGCTTGTTTTACTTGTATCGGCCAAAGCCAATAATTTAACTATATTCACTAATTTGGTAAATTAGGTGTGTAGTTCAAATCAAATTCACCTTTTGACCTCTGTGTACTATCCGCCAATACACTCGCTCACTCCTTTATTACACAATACTTAGTACTTATTTACTTTCGTTTTAATTAATTTGACGCAACGCGACAGTTATAAACAAGAACACTGACTGACTAACTGTCAACTGTGATTGCTTTGATTGACACATTGTCTATCGCGGTGAATTAACTAGCCTCTTTCGCCCGCGCCGTCCTTGTTCAGCAGATGCGCCAATGGCTACTAATCTGCACGACTGAGTTGATATTCCGTTGTCACCCCTTGGTGCTTGGTATCCGGGGCGAATCGCCCACCCCGCTTTACGCCGCCACTTTATAAATTTTTACAATTATTTAAAAGTTTGCAGCCACGCTTATTTTAATTAATAAAACTATCTCGTATCAAATTTACTTTCTTCACATTGCGCATGTATTCATATATTATGATTTTTGTTCAAAATGAGATCTGATAATATTTAAGAATTTCATTTTTATAACAATATTACATAAATCAATTGTCTTATATAATCATCAACATATAAAAAACTTATGTATTATTTTATATTTAATACAAAAAGTATGGTCAATCCATTTCACAACAAGGTATAATTTTCGTACTTTAAAAGTACATCTGCAACCATGACATATAATATGTTTACATAGCTCTTTTTATTTTAATGATGTACTGTTTGACATCTGTTTTTATACATTTTTCATTAATTATTATTTATTATAATTAAGCGACAATTTTATCAGTCCTAAAATAACTATTGATATGCTTTTAACTGTTAAATAATCACATTCTGCAAAAAAGTTTCAACAAACAATGTTTAGGAAAAATGGCGCACGGATGAGTAAAATTTATAGCTTGGCACTGTAAATTAAATTACTTACACCTTTTTGTAAGGGAAATAAACGAAATTTTCGTGAAATTATTATTCCAATGAGCATATACCTATATATAATAACGTACTGTTAGTTTCAAACGCTCTTTAATTACAATAAATAGAGGTATTATCTAGTTCTTTATATTTACGGGTTAAATGCCGGGTTGACCTTCGGACTGGCTGCTGGACCCGTTCTTTCACGTGCTTATTTGTTTGGGGGTGTTGTTGTGATGGTCGCGAGCCGTGGAGTTTGCTCTGGACGTTCGAGTTAAAGTTTCTCGAACGTCTCGATTTCAACGACAAGGCTTTGGATGTCTTGAATATCTCGTCGACGGATATACTGCTGATATTCTGGTTTTAAGTTCTGGTAGGTTTAAAAGAGTTCTTGTTCTGCTGTCATTTCCCGTATCGGCGGATATGTGTTTGTATGGCGATAAAATAGTCTCGCCCCTTTTCACCTAGTTTCTGTGTTCTCTTATGTATTTCTATATGCAGCAGATAATGGTAATCAGGTCTATCCAATCCAGTGTTCCTTCCTGGTGATAGAAGCTGTCTTCTTCCATGGACCATTGTGTCGCTTCCTTTTATTAATTTAATAATAAAATTATTTTCTTTTAATTATATATGCTTGTGTTTGTACTTTCTCGCTTCAGAATTGGTCAACGAGTAAGCAGTGAATATCGGAAGTATATTTTTACTACATTCTTTTTACTCCTGATAACCTGCACATGAACAGGGGCTATGACTCACTGCCACACCTCATTGTTACAACTGGCGCAGTCGGTAGGATCGTTATTATGACGACAAGAACATACTGTTAGATAAATACGTTTTACCAAATAACTATTTAATTTTTTTTTTTTAATTCATTTTGTGTTATAAAGTTAATGTGAACGTATTCAGAACGACGACAAGCACATCCACTGCAACGATAATGACTTATTCTGCTGGTATAACTTCTGCATATATCGCTGAAAATCGGACAACTACGAAAAATCATCCCATGTTTGTTATTCTTCTATTGAAAATATTAAATTATTACCCTTCGGCCCCGTATACAGCACAAGTACCATCTTATAAACAATGTTTCTACCATTTACCAAACCGTATCAATGGAGAATTACTACCACAAGTTCCAAATTCTCCTAAAATACCTTCTAGACACGCATTTAAGGAACATGCATCTATGTTAGCTCTGAAAATTATCGAAATCTACTCCGGTGGCCCTTCACTTGATATATTTTTAGATAATGTCGCGACAGTGGCCGGATGTTATAAGTGGACTGATCTCTAAGTCGTGACGGAGATAAAACTTTAATAAAAAGGTGATGCGCAAACTTACTTTTACTCGTTACCTAGTGACAAGCGACCAAACACGCTGAAAGTGCATAAATTAATTTTTGCTACTGCCTGATCAATATAATCTTGCGTTACATTTTGTTGTTATTGAACTATATTACTCATAAATACATGTATTGAATTTATTATGATTTATAACTTTAACTTTATCGGTTAATTAAGCTTTAATTTGGAATAATAAAAGTTTACTTTGAATTTGATATGCTGATAATTGACTAATATGATCTATTTTTTCCTCAGTTTGATTAATAAGTCCAGTTAACTTTTTAGTATTGCCATTGCATTTTGATAAAATGTTAATAAGGTTATTGATAATTTAAATATTTTTAAATAAATTTCTGAATTATTTTTCGAAGGCATTTTGAATTAAATATAAAAAATATTTTGTCAGTGATTTTAACAATTATTTTATATGTAAGTAAAAATTCGAAATTAGTTTTTCTATCTTATTATTTATTATATATAGATGTTATAGCTTTATCTATAGTTTTTCATTATCAATGTGTTCATTAAAATTTACCGAACACTTAAGTTTTATTATCTTTATTATCTGTATTAAAATATTTCCTTTTTTCTCTGTATTTTCATTTTCTTTTGTGACATTTTTAGATAAGCATTAGGGATTAATATGAATTTTTTTCTAATTTCCAATCCTTAAGGGAATCTTCAAAATTATTTTCTTTTCAAAAAATACATAAATATTTTCCTCTATGTCAAAGATTTTTACTTTCATAGCTACTAAACTTTTGTATGTGCCATGCCATTAACTATTTTAAAAAATATTTTATTTACATCTTCAGTCTTTCTCTTAATCTTAACTAATTTTGGATTGATAAGAGACTTAGCAACCTGAATTATATGTTCCGTTTACCTCTAACTCATCTTCTAATAATATTTTTACTTAAATCAAATGTGCGATTTTTCATTTTTTTTTTCTTCTGTATTTAGATTTATTTCTATGACTTAGTTGCTTTCTATCACTCTACCCTCATTTCTTTCTTTTTCCTTAAACCAATATGAGTCTTTCGGATGATACCTTACACTTTTATTTTATCTTTCTCCATTCTTACATGGTTTTTTGAAAAAGAATTTATTTTATTATAAAAACTTAACTAGCGTATACTTATAAATAATTTACTAAAACAGAATCTAATTAAAACAGTTTATTTAATTTAAACACAAGAATGCAACGGAAAAAGTGAAATACACTCAATAATATTATATGTTAGTATGATAAAAGCTGATTCTAAAGTAACTTAAGGTTTCATGAAAGTAACCGCTACTTGCGAGAGTCAAAGAAAAGCTTAATGAAGACTTCGCCAAAATAGCTGAAAAACACACCAACGAGGTGGAAGAACAATGGAATGAAATGAAAACATCAATTAACACACTAACATGTGAAAATCTGAAACCAAAAAAGGAAAAGAAACACGAATGGATGACAGACGAAATACTACAGATGATGGATGAACGCCGAAAACTCAAAGATATAAATGTCAACGAATACAATGAACTGCACAAGCAGATACTACGGAAAATAAAGGAAGCAAAAGAGATATGGCTAGCTGAGAAGTGTATGGAAATTGAAACTCTTCAACAAAAACATGACGACTTCCACATGCACAAAAAGATTAAAGAGATGCAGAACACTAGTAAACAATGCAATACCGGAATAATTCTAGACAGCGAGGGCCAAATTTTGACCGGAACTGAGACCAGACGGGAAAGATGGAAGGAATATATGCGAGAGCTATTCGAAGATACGACAAGAACACCACCCGAGATAGACAACCCCTACGGACCAGAAATAACAAATGAGGAAACTGAAAAGGCCATTAAACGACTCAAAGATGGGAAATCACCAGGACCCGATGACGTGCATGGGGAAATTTTGAAACTACTAGAAGCATCCCAAATCACAACTTTTACCAAGCTACTTAATAACATATACGAAACTGGACACCTACCAAAGGATTGGCTACTATCAATATTCGTCCCGATTCCTAAAAAACCCAACGCCAGGAAATGCGAAGACCACAGACTAATTAGTCTAATGAGTCACGCACTTAAAGTACTCCTAAATATCATCCACTCTCGCATTTATACCAAACTAGAAGAACACCTCAGTGAAGTACAATTTGGATTCAGAGCGGGCCTTGGAACAAGAGAGGCACTCTTCAGCTTACAAGTACTAATACAAAGAGCTAGGGATGTCAATTGCGACGTATTTACATGCTTCATTGATTTTGAAAAAGCATTTGACAAAGTAACACACGGGAAACTAATCGACATTCTCAAAGCATCGGGAATTGATGGTAAGGATATAAGACTAATTTCAAACCTATATCTCCAACAAAAAGCAACAGTGCGCCTTGAAAACGGAATGTCTGACGTCTTTGCAATAGGAAAGGGGGTTCGGCAGGGATGCATACTATCACCGGCATTGTTCAATATATACTCCGAAAACCTTTTTAGAGAAGCCCTAGATGAATCAGAGGACGGTATTGAAATTAATGGTCAACTTATTAATAATATTAGATACGCAGACGACACCGTACTGCTGGCAGACAGTGCGGAGGGGCTCCAGAGGTTGATAGATAGTATTGTAGAAGCGAGCAACGAACACGGATTAAGACTAAACTCCAAAAAGACTAAAATAATGATTATCAGTAAGAACACCAATATAAATGCTCAATTCATGGTAAACGATACACCATTGGAAAGAGTAGAGAAAATATGCTACCTGGGATGCAACATCAGTGATACATGGGATCATAGCTATGAAATAAGAACTCGAATTGAAAAAGCCAGAAGCGCTTTTAACCGCCTTAAGAAAGTCCTTTGTAACCTCTCACTTAATATCAATTTACGCATAAGAATTCTCAGGTGCTACGTCTTTAGTGTCCTCCTCTACGGAGTAGAAAGCTGGAGTCTTACCGAGGCTGCCACCAAACGCTTGGAGGCATTCGAAATGTGGTGCTACCGACGCATGCTACGGGTCTCATACACATACCATACAACTAATGTCGCGATCCTCGAGAGGCTCAGTAAAGACAAGGAAATTATTATTACCGTAAAGAACAGAAAACTGGCCTACTTTGGCCACATTATGCGCAATGATAAATATCGACTTCTCCAATTAATCCTGCAAGGCAAGATTGAAGGCAAGCGAGGCCCTGGACGCAGACGTATATCCTGGTTGGCCAACCTTAGAAAATGGACTGGCCTAACATCAACCGACTTATTCCGAGCTGCAGTGAATAGGATAAGATGGGTCAACGTGGTCGCCAACATCATAAGAAGATAGGCACTTTTAGAAGAAGAACCGCTACTAGAAAAAATATGCTGACTACAAATTATAAAAATTTGCCCCCTTATGTCGCGAAGCTTATTTCTTCATCCTTTAGATCGGAGCTCCTCCGTGAAGATAAATTTCTTAAAGGTTTGTTGACTCTTGTTTTTATTTTGTACATACAAATTATTATGTAAATTAAAACAATCGTAATTACAATATAGAATATATTATTCCAGAAATAATTTGTGTAAAAGATATCTAGCTGAAATTTAATCTTTTTAACCTTCCTAACTGCTATTATTTCAAATTTATTGATTTCAATTGAATAGACATATTATATAATTTATTTGAGCTAGTTTTTATATTAAGATTATTTAATATAAATGGTTTGCTAAATTACGTTCAATATTGGTGTTTGAAAAAGGTTTAAAAATTATTTTAATTTTTTAGGATAATATCACTGAGAACTTTCACTTCAGTACTTTTTTTGCACTTAATTTCAAGATTTTCGTGTTTCCAATGTAAATTGGGATCCGTGGTTTCTTAGTATTAACCATGGTGTTTACGAATTCATGAAATATTTTTTGGACAGAAGATAGCGTTAGCTTGCTTTAATGTATACAACTTAACAAATTTGTAAAAAACATCCAGCACAACTAAAACATACGTCAAACCTCCACTACCCTTCAGCAGCAAACAAAAAAATTTACAGCGAACAGCTCGCCCATTATCTCTGCCTTCACGTGTTGAATTGGTCCGCTGTTTTTTGGTAGATGTTAGAAGCAGCTTTTGTCTTACGAGTCTTTCTGTCCATATTTTTAAAATAAAACAATTCTTTCATTACTTTCACTTTGGCAGCTTCGTAATGTCCAATCTCTAAGTGATTGTACGTATTTAAATTCATAGGTAAACAGTCAGGTATTGCTAAGGTGTATCTTTTTTGAAAATACTTTAAATGAAGTAGCACACAGTTTTTTAATTTTTATTTAGGCAAAATTCTTTTGATTGTGTCGCATACATTTTTATTGTGATTTTTGTATTTAATTATTTTACCCAGAAATAAATTTATTTCTTACTTTTTTGAATTTTTATCCATTCATTACGTAATTTGTTGCATTCTCTACCCACAATGTCGTTCTAATTATTTCCGTGCTCTTAGATTTTATGGTTTTCTTCCGTCCAACGGGAAAACGAGACAAAGACTTCGTCATTACGTTGAATCTTCCCGGTACATGTTCGATCTCTTTTACTCCATTAATATATGTAGGTGCAAAATTTCTGTAGCAAAAATATTATGACGAACAATTTTTTTTTGTTTCGGCGCCCTATAAAGAACAACTCTCAACTTTAATGATCTACTGTGTACTTTTTTTTTTTTTTTGAACAGAACGCTATCGAGTACGTATCCAAAGTTATCCGTCTGCAAAATTAAGGGTTGATGTGATTGTGCATGGGTAAATAATAAAGTGCACAAAAACAACTTTCTAATTTGATTAAATGTGGTTTCTTCCTCCGAATCATATCTCCATTAATGTCCTCTCCGCAACAGGTGTAATAGGAGCTGCATGTTCTGACCGTAGGTCCGGTAAAACTTCCTACAGAAATTGCACATTCCTAAAAATGCACGTAAATTTTTCGCCCTAGTAGGTTTTGGAAAATTTTGAATCGCTGACATTTTGTTTGAATCGAGTAAAATTCCATTCTTAGAGAGCATATGCCCAAGAAATTTCACTTCTTGCTTCATAAGGAATGCTTTGTCTAAATTAATACTAAACCTAGCCTTTGATAAACGTTTCAAAACTAATCCCATGTGACTTAATTGGGTTTTGGGGAAGCGATAAATAAATAAATCATATAATTCACCGTCCTTCTTGGTTACTGTCAGAAGACTAGAGTATTCAGATGCTTCGCTTTTGAATACTCCCAACTATAGTTTTTCGTTAAAGGCATTCATCAACAACGGACCTTAACCCGTATGAGATTGGTTACAACCTACGATTAAACGGGGTTTCATCAATTACTTTGATTTCATGTTCGTAAAGTTAAATCCGACTTGTACCGAGAACATACGGTGGAATTTGATTAAAACCTTTAATGAAACACTTTTACCCTCCATTATACTTGTCTCTGCAACTTTTTTTTTTTTTTTAGTTTTCTCAACGGCTAAATATTTGAAGGTCACTGGTATTTATCGCGGCGGTCAGAGGCGTATGGACGTATTTTTCCAGGGGTTTTGCGATTCTGCTATTACATCTTGTAGTTAAATTTTGATTTCTGGTATCGTGCCTTACTGAAAATGTTGAAGTATCCTTAAGAAAATCTATCTTGGCGTACTATCAGCCCCAAATATGATAGGTTTTATCAATTTTTTCACTACTAAACAATTTAGATTTACACTAAAAAAACGATATATTTATAGTTTAGATATTTTCTTTAATGCAAATAAATCGTTGAATTAATTATTGAAAATTAGATCTCTGATTATAATGAAAAATTAATATATTTTAAGTATTCGGATATTCTTGGCACTACTCTAGATACCTTAATAATTAAGATGCCATTATTTGCTTCTAGCATCAGGATATTAATTACCAACATCATTTACAATTGGCACAACTCTCGATATCTTAATAGGTAAAATATTTATACTTGAATGAAGAGGTAAAATTCTTAAATGAAATAATATTCTATTAAATATTATTATATTATTAATGAAATTAATTCATTTAATTGCTTATCTATGACGTTTTAAATAGAAAAATAGATTATTTATTATACACAATTCTATATTAAATAAATTATAANTTTTAATTTTTTATTATTATAATATTAATAAAATCATTCAAGAAAAATTCAATAATACCAAATACTAAAAAAGAATACATATAAATAATATAGTTATATAAGAGACTTAAAACTAAAGTGACTGTCTTTTATTGTTATTTGATTTTCCATTATTTTTATAAGGATCTGTTTTATTTACTCTCATTCTCTTTTTGAAATCATAAGATATTTTTTTCGAGAAAACTGGGCTTTTATTGGTCTCAGTAAGTTATTTTGATCTGCTTTTTATATTTCCTAAGAAAAATTAGATTGAGGCGGAATGTGATACGATTTTCGCTGACTGTGATAATCGATTTTTCTATATTTTTTATAAATAAAATAAAAAGTGTTGTTTTCATCAGTTATTATATAAAGCAAATAACGCCGAAATTAGAATTATTAAATGTAACAAAATTATGTACATGAATAAAATTATTACGCCGGTAAGTATAATCATTTATTTTGACAAATGCAACTTCGTATACATTCTCATTAATTTTTTACAGCTCATTGTATTTCGGATTATCTATGAACTCCAAAAATTTCACCAATTATAATAGAACTATGAAAACCATTTCTAGTTAAAAAATTTATACCTAAGTTTTAATTGTAACTTTGTCGCAAGACTAACGGGTAAAATTTATCAGCAGTGGTTGATTCGAGAATACTTTGTTGATAGTTAAAGAAAGGATTCAAATTTTGAGCATGACTAATTACATAAAGTTTCCATTTGAATTATAATATCCGCATTATATAATAATATATGAAATTTAGTTTTTGTAATGTATTGATAAATAATAGACTGATAATTATAATTAATAATTAATATAAATAAGCGCTATCATTCATAAATATTTTGTTATTAATAATTAACATGAGCAAATTAAATTTTATTCAATTTTATATAAAAATATTCCAAGAATATGTAAATATTAAAAGATCAAACCACAAGTCTATAATCAAAACATTATCACCAGCCCGTAAACAACACCTAATATATAAGGCTATTGTAAATTAACAATCTAGCTCTAAGTTCTCAGAAAAATTGTTCTGAATAGTCGATCATTATTTTTAACCTTATGATTAAAAACTTGTAATCTACACATATATACAAAATATATTTAATAAAATAAATGTTCTATCATCTCACCGTTGTTTGAATATCAGTCACTACGGAGATCCTTCCTGAGCTCATTACAGTTTCAATTCTTTAAATAGTTCCAAATATAATTTATTGTTAGCTTCTATCAAATGTGACAAATACGATATATCATCTTCTGAAATAGTATAACTAGTAACAATGTCAATTACTTTTAATAAAGTAGGATACAGCTCCCACTCAAGGACATCTTCTGGAACGCAATCAGCGATAGTAATACCTAAGTAAGTGATAAGAAATGACATTTCTTAATCAGTAGTTATAAGATATCCATTTCGAACGTGTTTATCACTTATTGACAATAATTTATTTCATCTGTCAACTTTCGATGAACAATCAAAATATTTAAATCTATTATTTAAGTCTTATAAGGTAAAATATTTTAAATCGATAAGGCTGTTTATTATTTCCTTCATATTGTAACGAATGTGCCGCCGATGGTGCCTGGCCTTGGTGCTAACGATACACATGTTTACTACTCCAGCAATATCCAGAAAGCAATCGAAAGAACTAGAATACATTCGAAACTCGTTGGCTGACTATATAAAGGCGACTTTAAAGCCAACGTTAGCAGCAGTTGAAAATGAATAGTACGNACCAAACACGTATGAGTTTGAAATCCAGAGTGACGTTTAGCAATTTAATAAATTATTAGAAAAATTAAATGAAACATCTACAAAATCAAATAAAAATTTTAGAAAATTAATAGAATATTCGAGAACATTAAATGAGGAATTATGAGAAAAACGAAATACCAGAACCCTGCAGAAAGAATTAGTAGAGAAAAGAGAAATAAAATTATCAGAGGTAGAATTTATTGAGGATTCAAAATTACTGAAAGAAGAATTAATTAAAACATTTACCGGATCAGAGAAAAATTCGAGAACATTGGAAAAGGATTTAATAGAATGTTCAAGAACGTTGAAGGAAGGATTTATGGAAAATTCAAAATTGTTAGAAGAAAAATTAATTAAAAATCCAAAACCGATAGAAGAAGGGTTAATTAAGGCATCCAGGAAATCAGAAGAAGGCTCGGGAGCATTGGAGGAGAAATTGATTGAAACTGCACGGAAGTTAGAGGAAAATTATGGAATGTTGGAAGAAGGACGGATGGAAAGTTCCAGAACTTTAGGAAGAGAAATTGAAGAACGTTTATATGATTATGAACAGGATCGTTCCAATAATACAGTTGTTGCATGACTTGGAGGTAAGCGAGACAAACCAACTGTTGAAAAACAACAAGTACAAGAACGATTGACCTGCAAAATGGAGAAAGTAAATCAAAGAATAGACCAGCTGCAAAAACAATCTGGGTTACCACCGGCTTCAGAATTATCGAACCTTTCTGGATCTTTAGAAAGGTCTGGTACAGAGACACCATCAACCAATATTTAACCAATGACTGAGCATTTGAAAACCTAACAACAACTTGTTCATACAGCTTCTGTAAGATCAGCAAGTTTTATTGTCGTTCCAATACGACAAGTTGGTGTCCCAACTACACCACAAGCTACAATCGGTATGAGTAGCGGAAAAGAACCTCCTTCAGCGGCTGAATCTTCTCACGACATAGATATAGACACTGAAAATCAACAATCAATTATGCAACAACAACAACAAACTGTTACATTGATACTACCACGTGTTGAGCAACAATCCAGCAGTTTTCAAACGCAGAATGTAGAACAAACAAGTAGCACATCTGTAGCAATTGTTGCTAGTAGCTAAAAAGCTAGCAACTCAAAACCGGCAACTACCACACAAGCTGAACATACACGACTAAGAGAAACTGAAGGAGATAGCTCAATTTAAGGCTTAAACGAAGATGCTTCTGAAGTACAACAAACCGTACCACTAAAACATTTTCAAGTCGACGTGACTGAATCTGCAGTAGAAGTAGAATATCGAGTACTTACAAGTTCACAACGGGACCAAAAAATGATGTTATCATTTTATCTAAAGATGAAGGTGATGGACCTGATGAAGGTGAAGGAGATGGTGAAGAAGATGAAGAAGAGATGATTGAAGCTGATGACGACGATTCGTTTGAGAAAATTGGCGACGGCTATGATGATGGCTGTGAAATGGAAACCTTAGCTTATGAAGCTGAAAAATAAGTATACAACGATGCAGATTGCCACGAAATGGAAGATTCTAAACACGCTGGTGATGCTGATGATTCAAGTACCAAAGTTCCAAATCTAAGCGGTTTAGGTTCAAGCGCATCTGCCGCCCCCGAGCAGAGCCGTGGTAATGATTCGAATGGTGAAAGCCGTACAAACGAAAGGGATAACGCTAGTGGTACAACAGCTCAAACTCAAAGCGGTGCCCCACAGTCGGAAGCCATCAGCAGCGGAAGTGGAGAAATTGATGACGGTGATATTGTACAAAGTAGACCGATACATTACATCCCACGAGGAACCTATGCGTATGGTGAAGCTATTGGTTTTTCTCATGTGCCTAGTGGACGATTTTGTATTCAGTGGAACTGACAGCGCTGGACTTTCACAAGCAAGTGAAAGCATTGATGATATCCGGGCTGAAAAGCCCAGAAACTTTGTGTGGCTTTGCAGTCCACAGCGGCGTTGCGGCTTGTAGCCGAAATTGGAAGAAGGTTAGAAGGGGTCGTGAACACTCATTAAGACAATTAATGACGTGATCTATGGAATAGAAATGATGCCTGATGAAGGATATGGTATGGTATCGCGGAAGCTGGCGGGACGGAGTCCTGCAGTTGGAGAAAACGGCATCATGGAACTGGTAACGCCGGAGACGGGTTGCGAGTTGGATGATTTGGACTAGGGGAGTCGTGCGAGGCGTGTTGGGAGTTCTTTGGGGGCAGTATAACGAATGTGCCGCCACTGGTGCCTGGCCTTGGTGCGAACGATAAACAACACATATTTAATACTCCAGCAATATCCAGAAAGCAATCGAAAAAACTAGAATACATTCGAAACTCGTTGGCTAACTATATAAAGGCGACTTTAAAGCCAACGTTAGCAGCAGTTGAAAATGAATAGTACATGAGTTNCTCTTTTTATTATTTATCACCGTTTAAATAAATAACTGTTCCAATATCATATCGGCAAACACCTAAGTAAAGATCATGTATAGATCGCATGTGATATTAATTCTATTATGGAAATAAGAAACTTCATTGAATACGCAGTTTCATTTAACGCCATCTGTTAATGAATCTAAATCAGCTTTATAATTTTCAGAATTTTGAAGGTTTTCTGTTAGTATTTCACACTGACATTTTGTGATAGATTTTAAAGAGCGACAAAATCGACAAATAACTCTGCGCAAAAAGTAAGATTGTAACCGAGATGGCTATTTTAAGTTTAATTATCACCTAGAAGTCCAAACAGCACAAAATAAACTTGGTATACTTGCTTTTCGACAGTAATTGAAATGCCATCTTCCGATAAACTATATAGCTCTTGTATTGTCTGCCAAAAACACAAATTTTTTCAAATGTTTTAAGGTTACACGTATGAAATAATTGAGCTAAAAAACACCGTCTCTCGTTCCCGCTAATTTTCGTGGGTATTCCGCAAGAGAAAAATATATAGCACCAATTTTATAAATTCCAACAGCTGAAGATAAGGGATCAAGAACTTCAAAATCATCAAAATATTAGTATAAAGGAACTACAATTTTATTAAAAAAATTCTTTTTTCAATTTTTGGTCATAATGCACCTTTAAAAAAACTTGAATATATTCCTTTATTTTCTTTACTTGCTATTAAAAGTTCAATTTTATATAAGAAAATATTGTTTTAAAAACATAAGGTACTTCTAAATATAATTTTAAAACATTTTGTTAGAGGAATACGTTGACCTTCGCATTATTTTTTATATCGTATTTTAACTCCTTTTACTTTTTTATTATCATCGATGTCTCTTGAAAAGAATTTTTGAGGCGGAACGTATACATTTAACTTCTTTAACAATTTCGATCTTCCATGTTCAGATTTAAAGTTAATTAAAATATTCAATTTCATGCAAGAATGACTAATGTCATGGTATATTTGTGGAATATTAGATTTTAATTTATTTTTAATTATTTTTGTTAGGTCTTTGAAAAACTCGCAATATTCTTGCATAATTTCTTGAACCAAAGATTTGGATATTGAACTTTCAAAGTGCAATTTGCTTATAAATTCTTAAATATTATTATAAATTAATTTTTCGTTACGTGTAAAAGTCGATGATGAACTTTATTCACATGCAAATTATTTTCAGCTGCTGGTTCATGAAACTTTGGTATTACTTTTTGATGAATAGATATAGACAACATAGAGACTTTAAATTGATTCTTACAAACTAACACATGCCTTTAAAGCTTAGAAAAAGCAGAGAAATTGCGGGAGCAATTTTCATATATGCATGTATTCATTGGTTCGTTACAATGCACAAGTCTAATATGTTTTAAAACTATTTGTGGATGCCCACAGAGACTAAAAGCATATTTTACACTTATTTATCGTTTTTTTTTTGTTTTGTAAACGATTAAGTACTGTATGAATAAATGGTATTTGATTATCAAATTGAATGTGAATATCACATAAACAGTACTGAATAAAATACCATAGATGCTCACACTCCAATGGATAACTCACATCAAAAGTCAGGAAAGTTTTACCAAGCAATTTGATTCCTTTTCACACTGATGCAACTTTATACTTGAATTCATCAACACAGATATATAAAACCTTAACTGACTTAAATTCTTCCCCAACCGTTATCATAAAAGGTCGAGCAGTGAAATTTATTTCTATCATTTTTTTCCGTTTCTTAGCAATGACTTTTTTGATACCGGCGTCATTCTACACATACCATTCGAAAATATTATTAAAATATTATCGATTTATGTTATTTTAAAATTTTATATGCAAAGAAATCCTTCCTTCTCGACATTCAAAAAAAAATTTCAAATATTTTATCATGTTGAATGCTCACTTGATACAGTATATTTTTCACAGTATAATACTTTGATGAAATTCAACTACAGATTCATCTTGGACAATCTTTCTTTTCAAATTTTCAGCTTCACATATAATTGTTTATTTATTTTTATATTTATCAACCAATTTCCCTGTTACATTTTCTGATTTATTGCTCTTCGCCAATTTTTTTGGTATGGATGCAGTGCAATATGTTGAAACTGTTTCGCTTTTAAATAAGTCATGTATTTAATTCGCCAAATATTTAAAACCTATGTTCTTTAAAACACTACAACAATATATTATTCTTTAAATTTATATAATTTATCAGAAATATAAGTATTTGTATTATGTTTAAAGTGAACTTTTTCATTTGATAACTGTTTTTATATCTAAGCTTTAAAAAATTATAGGCAAATAAAAATACAAGAATGATATTAAAGTTTAAATGTTTCATCAGAAATAATGTTGTCTTCTATATTTACTTTATTTTTAGTTGAAAGTAATGAGTGACTATGATGTCCCACAAGTTGCTTTGACACTGCGTGGAAAGTACTTTTAGATATTGATAAATTGTCAATAAAGACCGTCCAATAACACTGTTTTCCAAAACCTCTTTTAGATTTAATAGATAATTTAGGGAATATGCTGTCTTTTTTTTTTTGTCGCAGGAGGCTCAAAACTAATATCGGGCGTATTTTTGCGAATTCTTTTTAAAGTTTCTACAATGGCTTCTTGGTTGTTGATAGTCAGATTAACTCCGCTAGGTTGTACTACAATTCTGAAGGAATTAGGAGCTATTAAAGTCTCTGGTATCGTTTCCTTATCGTCAATGTCAGAGATTTTGAAATTTGTATCTAACATAAACTCTGGTCTAGCACGAAAATGAAAAAGTAATAAATCAATTATACTAAAAAATATAAATTTATTTTCAGAAACTTTTGGTTTCATTCTACAATGGAATCAATTTTAATTTATACTTTATCTTTATAAACGATAATATGAATAATAACAAACATAATAACTTCATAGGATTTTGAGAAAAGGCAAACACACATAATCGAAATACTTATTTCTGAGTATTAAATGAGTACCAGCTTTTGAGAAAATCGTATGGAATTCGAATTTTTTAATATAAATTGCCGGTTGACATCCGTGAAAAAGATTTTTCGTCCACTTCCATGGACTGCGATGTTTCTCCTCTTGACTTTAAATTAAGTTTTATTTTGCATATCCCACCAACGCTTTCAGAGAAAAGCTTATTTCTTTTTTGTTTTTAAGTCTGTCAAAATTGAAAATGTCCTTTCAGCATCAGCATTTGAATTTTTTCCTTGCATACTGATTTGGTGTACAATAATACATTTTCGAAACAATTTGAAGAAAGAACCTCAAAATTATAAAAATTTGCAAAGTTTATTAAAGATTTTAATACTCTGGAAGACATCACAGAATATAAATTAATATAAGAAAAAATTGAAGCGTTATGGAATGCTTTTGATGCTATTTAATCAAAAATTGAAAGTATTTTGAATCCATTTTGCAAAGTTTTTATTAAAGCTATAAAATTATAAATAGCGTTCGTCCACAAGAAATATTAAATAACAGCATATTTTTAAATTTAATATCAGTCTTATTCATGTTCAATAATACTTGCGTGGATCGTTAAAAAATGACGCGTTACAAATAGTTCATTCACTTGAAACAACAGAAGATAATTATTCTTGGAAATTGGTAAAAAAAGAGATTTGAAAACCAACAGTTTGTTATACATATACATATAAAAAAGTATTTGAATTGATATTTATTAGTAAAGAATCAGAATTAATTTACTGCAATTTAATGATACAATAAAATTTATTTTGTTGATTGTTGATATACCTTTTTAACAACAAATTATATTGGCGTACACGACCATTATGGATAAGGGAGGACAGCGGTTGAGGCGATAAATAGGCATTTTTAGAAAAATGCAAAGAACTGCATTTTATCATATGAAGAAATTACACATTAGTCACTGAAATTGAAACCATTTTTAATTTGCGACCATTACTACCTCTTTTCTCAAGCATTACAGATTATTCACCAGTAACTCTTACATATTTTCTAATAGGAGATACACTTTTCGAGTCCTGTAATAAACGTAAAACATTCAAATGGAAAACATTATCACCGAATATCAAGGTCGATACATTGGTAGTACTGATTGAAAATAACATTTCTCCAGAACGATGGCCCATGGGAAGAATTAATTATCTTGGTATATCCAGGCAAAACCAATGAAGTGCGCGTAGTGTCAGTGCGTACCACCAATGGTACTTTTAAATAACCTGTAATCATGGTGTATTGTGCTAAGTGAAACTAACAATTTGTATCTTAATATTTTTATGTATTTTATTGTTTTATGTAATTCTCTAATTAAATTATCATAATTGTTTAAGAAAAGGTTAGCTTAAAAGACATTCCTTTGAACGGTGTCGTAATGTTCGTGCTTTGTTTAATTTCTGCTTAGTTTGAATTTTTATTTATCTGTTATTGTTTCTATTCTCTCGTTCCTTGCATTTTTATGTTATTATTATTCTATCATCCTTTCATGACTTCATTATATCTATTAATGTTTAATTTTACGTTCAGATTAAAATGGCATTCAAGTTCATTACAAATACCAAATGAGTTTTAATTTTATTAAATGTTTCTTGTTTTTATGAAAAATTACGGCAAATAATACTAATGTTTTCCATCAAGTACTTCTGGACTGGACTGGTATTTTTAGTAAATAAAAGAAAAAATAATTATAAAATCAAACTTTTTTTTAAAAAATTTCATTACAAAATTTAAAAAAGTAATAACATATTTAATTCGCACAAGTGTCATTTGCTTTCAATAAAACCAATCGTCAAACGTGTCATCTAAAAGAACTTGCATTCTCGGTGCGTTCACTAAGGCCGCGAATAAAATCAGCCTTTTTACAGGTACCCACGAAGGGTAGATAGAAGGAGGGCGCTCGCTGTGTTAAAAATCTGTCGGCAAAATGCAGATATGATAGGATGACGCTTACTGCTAGCAAGGAGAGCCTCGGTGCGACAGTTCAGGTTTTTTAAATATGTATAATAGATTATGAACATGTCAATGTACATTTGAATGGTAATGATCCGATAAAATACTTACATGACTAATTTTTAATTAATAATAATCTAATTTTTCACATGCAGTAGACTGAAGTTTTGAAGTTATGCTTACCTTCACATCTACTTTAATCCGAACTCTCGAAGTCTACCACCGCCCTTGTGGAGAATTATATTACTTGATGTATCCTCATTTTTAATGCAACAGAATAGGCGGAAAAGGGTATAGCGAGCGTCTTCCTTCTGTCTATTTCCGTGCAGGTACCGATGAAGTTAACGGTGTGTTTACTTTCATTGACAACTTTTTGGAAAGAGGATATTTATCTTAGATTCAAATTCAATATTGTGGTCATTGATATACGTTAAAAACAAGTTATCTTTAGAATCTTTATGGACTGCGGAAGGAAAAGATGAAATTGGACTTGTTGATGTCGTAGAAATATTTGTAATTTAAAGAATGATATAGTAATGTGACAGGAAATTAAAGGTAAAAGTTTGGAATGGCAAACACATTGTTAAAATTGAGAAATTCCACTTTATCTAATAACATTCTCACCAAAATTTCACGTAATTTTACCTAACCTTTGTATTAACTATTTCATCTTTATCTAAATATTAACTTATATTTGTTTAAATACCTCTGAAAATTTCGAATTTATATTTAAAATTGCGAAGCGCAAGATTACAGTACATTCAGTGTTTTTTGCTTCAAAATTGTGTACACTATTCCAAATTTCAACCAAATTAAAATTACTAACCTGGGTCGTTGAAGCCAAAAAACTAATTCTGCTGCAGCATCGTTTCGTCTCCAGCGTGTTCTTCAGTTGATGGTATGCCTTAATAATCCATTAAGTTTTTGGCATATTAAACCACTAGCATTTTGACGTTATTTGTTGATACTGTTTTGTTACGTAAAAAGCTTTCTACTATTTTAATTTAATTGAAGGGCCAAGGACAGAAGCCACAATTGCAGTATTTGCTTCCTCTTTTAGTAAGAAATAGTCTACAAATCGATTCACTAAGCTATCTTGAAGCTTGACAAATGCATTTTTTAGTAACTTTAAATTATAAGATATGATAAGTTTTCTGAACTTAATTCTTAAAGTTACTAGATCTGGTATTAAATAACCGAAAAGAAGCTTCTTGTCCTGCTGCAAGAAATCAATGGTAGTTGCCAAAGGTTCCATGATAATCGATTACTCTTTCAAGTATTCTAAGTCAATGTCAGAAAATTTTAAAATCGAGAGCCTATTGCACAATTCATAGAGTTTTGACTTGTGCTCAAGAATTCTGTTTGCGGCATCGTAAGTGGAATTCCATTTGGTTACAAAGGGAGTAATTAGCGATTCACTCAAAATGTTTATCACTATTTCAGATGACTTAGGCCAGGAACATTGCTTGCAGAGGGTACTACACTTTAGGAATGCTTGACTGCGTTGGTTATGAAGGCTTCTACCGGTTTTTATAATTTGTATGAAGTCTGATGACGCTATTAGGTTTAATGTATGGCTTGCACGACGAAAATGCTTTAGTATGGCGTTGTAAAATGTTTCTTCATTTACGCAAACCGATACATTTTCGTCCTTAAACAAGAATTCATCTTCAGTTCCAAAACTTGCTATACCAAAATCTTTAGATGCTTTGACAAAATTTGAACCATTGTCATTAATAGTTGACGCTATATTTAAATGGTTTACACCAAATTCGGAATAGATCTCAGTTATCATGTCGGCTATGCGATCTGCCGAATGCTTTCCTGTTAGTCTGTTACAAGCGAAAGCAACAGAATTGTGTTTAAAATCCTTTTCTAGCCAATGATAAGTATAGCCTAAAAAACTGCGATGTTTTGCTGACCAAATATCAGCCGTAGTACAAAAGAATTTTCTTTTTACGATATTTTGTTTCATATTCATGACAGTCCTTTTGTAAAGGTTATTTAAAAATATTTTTAGCTGTGGTCTGTTCAGCACCTTGAAGTCAGTCCCTTGAAATAAGTTCTTGAATGATTTTCTTTCCACCATGAAAAGAGGATATGTGGTATCAATGATGTAGTCCATTACTTTTTCATTGAATCGTTCATGACGATTGGAAGAAGTAATTCCAATTCCGGTGCTCGTTTTTGAAATTGGTTTTTATATTTTGTTTAAGGCTTAGGTATTTTTGGTGAGTTGCGGCGTGCACTATTTTTAAATGTTTCATGAAATTGGAAGTAGTCAACAGGGATCCTCTCAACTTTTTCCGGCATTCTTGAAATACAGCGATGAAATGAAGACAATAATTTGTGAAGAATGACAAAATAAATTAAAATCTGTTTCTCTATGAAAAGAGGAGGTTTTATTATTTCACAATTTTACTATTTAATAATCTTACGTATAAAAAGAAACAACAATTTAAAGTTTACTATTATCAGAGAAAATGTGTTAATTTTATGTTGTATTTTCTATTAATATTTCAAACATGTATTCTGTTATGGTAACCAAATAAAGGCGTTTTTGATTTGTTCTTATTTATTATAATTTTGTATAGGGACTTTTTGTATTATTTCGAATGGTCCAATTCTCAGATAATCTAGCTTTCATCTATTCAGTCTGCTGCCGTTTTCTATATATATA
>NEEE01001102.1:27556-42065 GCA_002278615.1 Pogonus chalceus
TATATATATATATATACCATGTCTCTTGCACGATACTCATGATGTTTTCTATTTTTATCACACAGTTTTTTTATTGTAATTATGTGATCTTAATGACCTTTCTAAAGCTAGTTTTCTACCAGTGATCCAATCATCTTTGTGTTCCTTCCTTTTAATTTTCTTCGTTTTATACTTGTTTTTGTGCATTAAATAAGTACGCTGGTGCAAAGTTCGTGACTGAGTGTTCTATTTTATTATATTTATCTCTTCGTTTTCTAGAAACCGTGGTCTAAGCTCTTTTTCCTTCTTATTGATTAAATTTGCATCTTGTTTTATTGACTAGAGTCTGATTGAGTCTCTCGTTGAAGCCGTTTGATAATGTTGCATAAACTATCATAAATATCACTTTAACGTTCTGTTCTTCTAGAAAATTTCAATTTCCTATGAATTTATCCCCAGATATTGATCCGTTAGTATTTTTTCAATTTTGTCTATTTACAACACGTTTTGAACTAGTTTAATAAATCCTGTGGCGTTCTGGGTCTTTGATGTTAAAATAAATGCATATCTCGTATAGTGATCGACTAGTAGGTGGAGGTATTCAGTTGCTGGTCCCAAATGAGAAATTAATCCGAGTTTGCTTTGGCTTCTTGTTTTATTTTTATGCAAATGTTACAATTTTTACATATTTAAAAAATATTTTGTATCAGATTCTTTGATGATTAAGAGGGACATATTCTGTTCAAAGTTTGTCTTATACCTGTATGGCATTATGCCTTGTGTATATCTCTTAATAATTTAATGCTTAATTTTTCTGACAAGATTATTTTCTCCGTATTTCTAATTTTCTTATAAAATATTCCATTCTGTTTTATTAATTTTGTTTTCAATTTTTATATTATTTCATTCTTTTCTTGATCTCTTATTATTTCGTATATTTGTGTCAGGTTGACTATTGTTAAAACCTCTTTAGTGTTTTCAATTGGTTCTAGTACAGGATTTGAACTTAAACAGTCCGCTTCAGTGTTATCATTACCCGGTACATATTTATTTGGAGGTCATATATATTAATAAATTAATTCACCTAATTCGTCGTCAGTTCTCACTATTATGTTTAGGTTTTTAGAGGTTTGTGATCCAAGTAAACCTCAACATTTCACCCAATCAACCAATGTTGCCAATATTTGATTGCCAGGCACTTTAGGTATTTTGCTTTTTTTTTTTTTTTTTTNTTCTAGTTTTATCTGAAATTGACCTTTCTCAATGTTTTTCTTAAAATTTACTAAATATTGTTTAATTTTATGTTCTTTATTATCTATCTTAATTTTTTTCTGCTTTCTTTGTATTTATAATTTTTTCTGTGATATTTTCATCTGTGATTCTCACCTTAAATTAATGTTTCACACTATTGACTGTTTTTAAAAATATTTTATTTACATCTTCATTCCTTGTCTTTATTTGAACTAATTTTGAATTTATTAAAGAAACTTGGGAGCCTGGATCATATGTTTTATTTACTTCTAACTTAACTAATAATATTTTTCCTTTAATCAATGATGTGATAACTCTTTTTTTTTTCATCGGTATTTTGAGTTACTCTTATGTCTGAGTTGCTTCTAATCACACTATCTTCTTTACTTATTTCTTAAACCAACATGAGTTTTATATCTTATACTTTTATTTAAACTTTTTAAACTTGTCAAATTTCTTCTTGTTCGCATGTTTATTTTCTTTTTTCTTTGTAAAACTAATAATATGTACTAAATTTTCTTATTTTCTTATTTCATGCAATAATTCAGTCGAGTGTTCAGAATTTTCTTTATCTATTTTATTTCTTATAATCTCAGGTAATCCGGCTGCTATAAGCGACACTAATGTTATTGTCCATATCTAACAAAAGCTTCTCCTTCCTCATAGCCTATTCAATTAATTAACCTTCTTTATCCCTAAAATATATAGCAGGGCTGTCCAACCTCGAGGAACCAGAGGGCCGCAAAGCGAAAAAAAATATATATCTGCGGGCCGCACCTAAAATAGAAAACTTTTATTACTGTTAAAATTTTATTGAAATATTTATTAGAATTAGACAATACTGACAAAATTAAATTACGGATTCTTTTACCAGTGTTTCTATATCAATTTTGAGGTTTGTAGTAGCTAAGCGTAGTAAATTTGATATCGATTTATCCGTCATTGAACTCCTATATTTACATTTTATAAATTTAATTGTTGAAAAAGTACTTTCACAAAGATATGTACTGCATAGCATTGACCCCATTTTAAGAGCAAAGTCTCGCAATTTAGGTTATTTCCTTCAGGTAATAACTTAAAAAAATCTTCTCCAGTTTCACATTTGTTACTAAATAAAGGATCTGCTTGTAAATCATACAGTTCTAACTGCAAATCAGATTTAACGTTTGTAACATTAATAGTTAAAGGTTAACTATAAAGTGAAATATCTTGTTTAAAATTACCAAAATCTAAATATCGTTTTTCAAATTCTTCGATTATATTTTCAATATATTTTACATGAGTTTAAAATGATGTTTCCTCAAAATTCTTCATTTTTTCGAAATGTTCCTTGCAACTAGGAAAAAAATGTTAAGTCGGTATTGATAAATGTTGATTTGAATAACTGCAACTTTCTTTTAAAACCTTTGCAATGACCCTATAAGTTTGCAATATTTTGATCTTTGCCCTGCAGTTTTAAGTTGAAATCATTCAAGTGGTTAGTCATGTCTGTCAAAAATGCAAGGTCTGATAAAAATGTGGGATCTTGCATTTCACGTTCAAGATTTTCTGTATCAGACTTAACTTCATTTTTAAGAAATATTGGTATTTATTTCCGAAGAGCAAATAAACGTTTAAAGCATTTTCCGGCACTCAACCAACGAATATTTGAATAAGGAGTTAAGTCGCCATATGCAGCATCCATTTCATTCAAAGAGTCACGAAATTTACAATGTGTCAGAGATCTATTACCACCCCTTATAATGTTAATTATTTTTATAGCGACTTCCATAGCATTGGCTTGACGCAAATTTTTTCCACAGAATGCTTCTTGGTGTATTATGCAATGGATTGTTGGGCAGTTAATATTGTTTTGCTTAATAAATCCACAAAATCCGGTTTTAGTTCCCGTTATAGCTCTCGCCCCATATGACACAATTCAGGAAGTCTTATGGAATTCTCCATATTTTAAAAATATTTTTCAAAAATTTGGCTACCTTTTTTAGTGCCATGTAGAGATTCCAGGGTAAAAAGCTCTTCATTTATAATGAAATTTTCTTGTATAGTTCGAACAAATATTAAAAGTTGGCTAAGATCTGTTGAATCAGTGCTTTCATCCAAACACAAAGAAAAGTATTTACATTTTTCCATTAAATGCAATAGCTTTTCGGAAACATGTTGGTTCATGATCTACTCTCCTTGCTACAGTTTGATGAGATAAGGCCACAGAATTGAAATTTTCCGCTATCTTCTGTTCAATAAATTGTTTGGCCATTTCAATTGCACATTTCTTTATTAAAATGCCATCGCCATCGCTAAATGGTTTTTTTGGTTTCGCAAATTCCAATGCTACCGAATACGAAGCTGTGACTCTTGATGTTTCTGTGGTGCTAAGTTTCGTAAAAAATGCGGTCTGGTGCAACAATTTTCTTTTATATTCCGCAATAATCGCAGTTCTGGATTCTCCAATATACGCGTCAAATTTTTTGCTATGAAATGATGTGTAGTGCCGTTTCATATTATATTCCTTACATACAGATAAAACTTGTATGCAAATTAGGCATTGAATCTTATTCTTATTCATTATAATCAAATAGTCCGATTCCCATCGGGTCTGGTTCATTAGATTTTAATTTTCTATTTTTCTTCTCTTCTCAGAGATGGTTTTTAAATACAAATAAGAAAAAAATATTGGGTACTATTTGAATTAAATTTACATTTACACACAGAGAAAACACATAGTTGACAACTGGAATCATAAGGGCGACTGTAATTAAACTTATCGACGACATTTGAGACCGATAAGTGAAGAAAAATTACCGACTTTGCAAAAAATAAAATAAAATCTGGCATACACTCGCTTTGATTTGGAGCAGATCAGAGAAATAATATAATAAGGTCCTATTATAAACCAATAGCTCAAAGAACTACAATTTTAAAGTCATGGTAAGCACGACATTTCGATCAGCCTTAATATCCCCGAAAACTACACAATATCTCTCTGGTACACATTTATGAAATACTACTTTGAGGCTGAGTGAAACTTCTGAAAGAGAGCCGGAATATGTAAAGATTTATTTAAAAGTATTTTTTGCCTCGACCAAGATTAGTAACCAGGTCTTCTGCATGTCAGTTTTGCACTCTAGCACTAAACTGGCCCAGCTTTAAGAAAATAACTAAAGAAATAACAAGGTGATACAATTTTAATTTTATTGTAAAAATACGTTGACATAATACAATGGGCAGATTCAGCAAATCAAACCGTTGTCAACAACGTAAATTGTATGTTTTACTGCTGTACTCGCTGAACGGATACGTTTCTAACGTGATCTTGTGGTCGAACAATATTTACAAACTGTCACAAATTTTTTTAGTGTTTAACCCCATTTTAAATGGACGACGAAAACTTGTTAGAATTTATATTTAAGGTTAGAATATCTGCCAGTTGAATTTAAGTTGACTAGTCAACTAAAATATTTAGCATGTACGTTGACCAACTGTTAACTTTAAACGTTTTTACAACATTATCGTACAGCGCATTGTTGAAGACAACGGTCTCAACTGTTTGAATCGCTGAATCTTCCCATTGTTATCATGACGTTGATAAACAATTATCCGAACTGTTATTACTACTTTAGTATTATTGGTAAATAAACAGACTCAAGAGACAATAAATAAATTACCTACCTAGAGATTTGTTGCCAATCTGCGTCTTTTAACAAAAATTACAGCGAGCGTATTCGTATTGTTTTACCGCAATTGACAGTTGAGAAGATAGTTCGAACCACAGTCGTTAGTGCAATCATTTTACAATCATTCATTGGCGTCGGATATTATAAAAAAATATACGTATTATGAAAAATGCTTCGCGGGCCGCATAAAGTCTTCTCGCGGGCCGCGTGTTGGACAGTCCTGGTCTAAAGTATTTAATACTCAATACGATTGCTAAAAGTTTTTTTTCTATAGTACTATAATTTTGTTCTAAACTTTTTAATGTTCTTGATGCATATGCGATTGGCAAATTATTACCAATAGTACCTTGACTTAAAACAGAACCTAATGCAACATTTGATGCGTCTGTAGTAAGAATAAATTATTGATTAAACCAGGATATTTAAGAATTAGTTCAGTAGTAAAAATATTTTTAAAAGTTTCAAAAGAATTTTCTTGTTCGTCGGTCCAATTAAATGGAATATCTTTTTTTTAATAGTTAAGTTAGAGGTTTTGCAATATGTGTTAAATGTTTAATAAATTTTCGGTAATATCCGACCTAAAAATGATTTGGTTGATTTTTGACAAGTAGGTTTTGGGAAATTTTTTTATGGCTGTAATTTTACAGGATTTGGTTTTACGCCATTGTCCGAAATTTATATGTCCTAGATAAGAAATTTTGCGTCGTAAAAATTTGCATTTGTCTGGTTGAAATTTAAGATTATTTTGTCTAAGACTGTTTAAAATATTAGAAAGTTTTATAGTATGTTCTTCCAGAGAAAAAGCATAAACAACAATATCGTCTAAGTAGACAAAGCATTCAATTCCTTGTAAACCAGTCAGTATGGTATTCATAAGTCATTGCAATGTCGCTTGGGCATTTTTAAGTCCAAAGGGCATACTTGTGAATTCACAATGACCTAAGGGTGTTGTAAAGGTAGTTTTTTGTTGATCTGATTTTTTCATATTAATTTGTTGAAAACCAGATGTTAAGTCTAATGTACTAAAATAAGTTGAATGTCCAAGTTGGTCCAAAATGTCTTCAATATGAGGTAAAGGGAATGCGTTATCTATAGTTATGTCATTTAATTTCCGATAATCTATGACAATGCGTCATTTTCGTTCACCGGAGGCGTCAATTTTTTTTTTTTTTTTTTTTTTACCANGATGTTGAAGTTAGAATAATTTTTTGGTCTAAAATTTATTTGTGATGAATTTTGAATTGTATTTATTTGTTTTTGAGGAATTATTTTTTTAAAACGACATTGAAAAGTATTATGATTATTACGATTACATATTTGACAATTTTTTTAGTTATGGTAATTGCTCGCTCTTCTGCTAAGGCTGCAGTATATGTAGATTTTGATTTTCAAAATCTTTACATACATGCATTTGTGAAATTTTTGGGTTTGAATGATATACCAAACAATTAAGAGTGAATTTCATTAATGGTTTGAATTTTACCACGAAGATTTTCTGCATTTCGTATATATTGTTGAGCTGCAGATAATGATCTTGAATTTAAAATTTCTAGTTTTTGAAAAAAATCTGATATGATTTTATTTCAATTTTGTTTGCAATTATTGAGATCTTCCATTATTTGAACATAATGTTTGTATCTTGGTATAAATTTTTTTTTAAAGATTCCCATACATTAAGTGTTTGCTAAGTTAATTGCTCGACCAGATATTTTTGATAATATATAATAAAGAAGGGGTATTTTTTGATCTACTGATGCAAGCGTTTTAGCCTTACAGTTTGCTAAAAATTGTTCCAGTTCAAAGCAATTACCATTAAATTCTTTTGGTATTAATTTTGGTTTGAGTAAAAAAAAGTGTAATACCACAGTACCGAATAAAGAAAATGTACACTTACTTTTTATTTCTTCTTGTTGTCGGTTGAGATCCACTGAAGAAGACATCGTGTTCTTTTGATTGTCACAAGAGATTAAAAACCGTCGATTTAATTTTAACACTCGATGTATGAACGAATCGCGAGTTTAATGTAAAAATTAATCGTATAACAATCCTACAACGACTGTGCCAATTTATGTTGTGTCCTCGAAGTGGAAAGTATTTAAGTAATTTGAAACGTTTCGTATTTAATATGTATTTATTAATTATAATAAGAATGATTGACAGACGTTCTGTACACGTCTCTTGAATTTAATGTCGACTACCGGATATTGACTCTTACTGCTTGTCTGAATGTGTATGTATCTTTGAATTTTGACTATTTAAAATAAGGGTTGCGATAAGAACAAACAAAGAGATAACAAAAGTCTAACTTAGATTTTGGAAAAGAGACCAAAGGTCAGTTCTATATCTTTAGATACTTAAATTGATTTATATACTAATTAATTATTATATAAGATTTTTATACAATAAACAATTTTAACTAATAGTATCCAACACTAGTGATGATACCAGAATGTTTTCTTTCCATGTGCTGTTTCAGATTGGTTGTATTATCACATATTTTTAATATTTTAGGACAATATTTAGATTTATCATTGCCAGATTTATTATCAACATGAAAATATTGACGCCAACTACTCATCGGCCTTCCCAGGTAGAAAGAAATTACAGGACCAGCCCTGGTCCACGCTTGTACCAAGTCTTGTGTAGCTTGATCCGATCTTGGTTGTCAAGGTTGGAGCAGGCTTAGTTTAAATCTGAATTGATGTCCTTGGGCCAAGCCTGGCGAGTATGTTCGAGCCAGGCATGGTAGGAAAGTTTTGGCTAAGCTCAATAGGCGGGCTTGAGTCACACTTTGCGGACAAGCTTTGGCTAAGCTTGGCTTACAACCCAGGGCTGGAATTTGATGAATGTTGCTCCTATCTGTAACCTAAGCCAGAATAACTATTGTGCTCCAGTTTTCAATGAAAAATTCTCAATTTAATTTTTGAAATTTCTGCACTTTATTTATAAAAATCTTATAAATTCAAATCAAATATGAAAACAGGAATTTTTAATAATTAATATATTAATTTTAATATTTAAACAGAGGTGTCGCTATTTAGCTTCCTTGTTCCCGATCGAGAGCGCCAGATAAAAAGTTATGCTCACCGTCAAAATTTTTAAAGGATCCTCTGCGTCCTTGAATTTTCATGGATTAAATCTAAATTGACATCTTAGTAAACTACAGTCTATAATTAAAGTTTTAAGTTATTGTTAAATAGTTTTTTAATTTATCTGTCATACACTTGTAAACAGTAGTTTTAGAAAAATGTCTCTTTCCGATTCCTTTTATTAATCGTCCTTTATCACTATATTCTTGTTGAACAGGTTTTAATACCACTGCTGGAATTATTGTTTTGTTATCCATTTCAAAGTTTTTCGATCCTGTAGTGACAATCTTAAAATGGAGTTTCTGGAATAATTAAATTAAAATAAGTATGTAATTTATATACAGTTTTTATTTAACATTAATTAAATATTTTGATTTGAAAAATTTCACTTATTCCGCTGATTTTCAGAATTTGTTTATAGATCAAACGAAATTATTATAAATTTATTTTTTGTTATAAATAGCGTAAAAAAGAAATTATTAAAATAGATTGAAAAGAAAAATTATAGATCACGGGATATGTTTTCATTAAAATTTCGATGTAATTAATAAATTACATTTTTTAAATTATTTTAACATTTATATAATTTTTTCGAGAGAATCTAGTTTTAGTTTTCACTAAAACTGACAGCAAAAAAATTTACTCTATTAGAAAAAGAAATTACATTATTTTAATTTGTTAATAATATTATTAAACAGTAGTACCTCTTATGTCTAAGCTAGTAGTAAATTCATTTTGTTCATTTTTAACTTTTACGGGAACGTGAGTTTCCAGTGAATGAATTGAAAGCTTTTATTGATTAATTTATTCTTGTAAATCATATCGAAGACTCAACTTGGCACAGTTAAATTTGTTAGTTACTAAGAGATCCATATATTGAACAAAAATTTCTAAAATTAAGTAAATATAAANAACTTGATCAATATCGCTACATGATTCTGGTATTATTACTTTTATCATGATTAGCTTGTAAACAAATCGATATAATATAGATTTTAGTTAAATAAAAATGTTTTAAGAAGTGCCCACACATTCTTCTATAAATTTTATAGATTTTAGTATAGTACAGCTCAAATAAATAATGATTTTATAAAAAATAAAGTTACTTTGTTTAGAGGTTGAAGGGACAGGTTCACTTGGGTTCGATAATAAAGTCGTTTCATATAGCATAGATTTAGTTGATGAGGAAGAAAAATGTTGTGGCTATTTTTCACGTTTTCCCTTGTCCTTATCTGTGCGTTTGACTTGCGATAATTAAAAATAAGCACGTTACAATCTGCGCTTATCTTAATCATAATCATCAATCAAAGAATTGATTTTCAAATCTCAAATTTTTGAAGTAACAAATGAGATGAAATTATTTTATAAAATACTAACAAGCTTTATCGGGAACTATTATATCATCGTAAGTTTCCCAGTCTTCCACTGGGTCTCTTTCCTGCTGCAGCCAGCGATCAAGGTGTTTGTAGTGCTTTTGAGGTGGATATTTGCAACACCAGTTTTCTCCATTTGCGGAAACCAATGATTTCGGAACAAGTTCCACGACCATTTTTCCGTCAACAATTTCATCGATTTTTTTTTTAAATATTTTGCATTGCGAATAAATTTTTCCATTCTGAAAGATATATATTTTTGAGCCTATTTTTAACTTATAATCACAAAATAAATAATAAAAACAGTAAATCAATAACTATTGAATGTACTGTAATTTATGGATGAGAATTTAATTAAAAATGAATAATTACGTGACTTTTTTATTATGATTTAATTTTTTAACGATAATTTTCTTCAACAATACTCTTAATATATGACGTAGAGACGCTAGCCCTCACATGCGCGGCAATTAGGGTGCTCAAAAAATTAAAAATTACAAAAATATTAAAGATAATCAATTTTTTTACATTTCTCCAGAATGAAGTAGAGAAACAACAAATATTTCTGTATAAATTTTTAATGATAAACATTTTAATTTAATACTTTTCAATGAAATTCATTTCAATGACTCACAATGGGCCTAGGATCGGTCCAAGCCTACGATGATAACAATGTCTCCAAGCCTTGACAAACAAAAAAACCAGACTTAGATCAAGCCTTTGGAAACAAAAAAAAACAAGGTGGGTTCAAGCCTTAGGAAACAAAAAGAACAAGGTTGGTTCAAGCCTCTAGAAACAAAAATTCAGGGTTGATTCAAGCCTCAGGGAACGAAAATTCAGGTTCGATCCAAGTCTTGGGGAATAAAAATCCAGGGTAATTTAATAAACTAAAAATTATGAACGTCATATTATTTATTTAGAATTATAAACTTTTGATAAATAAAAACATTATAAATTTTTATTGATTTTAAAGAATAAGAATTTAAAAAAAATATTTAATTTAATATTTTTTGCGTATCAATCTTCCACCCTTACGATCTGCAGCTCCAGATAGTTATATACTTATTACACCGATAATCTTCATAGATTTTATTTGATTAGAATATTTGTTTTCGATAAACTTTGAAATATCATATTTAATGTTTATTTTATTATTCAAAACATAAGTATAATTATGATTTAACATTAACCTCGAATCAATGACAATACTTCAGTAGCATTGAAATTTTCCTTTCCAAAACCTCTCGTTACTCGTCCAACTCCGCTATATAAAGTTTGTATTTCCTTTTTCAATAATTCTGACATAATTTTTTTATGCCCTTAACATACTCGCAGCCTCTACGCGTCCAGGTATGGAACATAGTTTTCTACAAAGAATAGGAAATATTTATAAGTTCAATTATTTAAAATAAGTAAAGATACACTTACAACAGCATTTCTTTTTTCAATATTGACTTTCAAATCCTCATTAAATGATAAAAAAATTACCAAGTCTTGGATTGAAAATAAAATATCAATTTTTGATTGTCAGGACTCGTCTTCTTGATTTGTTGGTGCCGATGAATTATGAAATGAGTGTGTTCGACACTTTCGACCAATATCATACAAAATGTTCCTTTTGGCACTCATTATTTGTTTTTCTATAGACTTAAATTTCAAGTCCACATACTCGATTAAAATCTCCAAAAGAAAAACAATAATTAAAATGAAAATAAAAATAATATAATGAAAATAATAAATTTAACTGAATAGTTACTGTTGGGGAAATTTCGTGCAATTTAAAAATTTGCTGATTCTTAAGTTTTGCTTTAGCGGGTACAAAGGTAGGAGCGGTTTCAACCCTCTTAGTACTGATGGGAATAAATAATAAGTGGGAATGTACGCACTACCTGTAGCACTCTGGGGACTTCTTCAAGTCCCAAGTACCTCCAGGTGTTGATAGCGGCGGTAAACGCAACTCGCGTTATGCTTTTGGACAGTTGTTGCAGATACGGAGCGTTATGAGTTTTATAAATGTAACAAAGGTCACTCCCGTGTCACAAAAAACCTCCAAGTACATAGATTGAACGGAAAAAATTGTTTCGTAGCAAGAACATGTTGCTAGAAACGCGGTATATGGACCAGTTATGACTGTTTCAACATGAATAGTTTTACAGCCAAAAATAAGAGGCGATGGACATGTTTTTCCATCTTGCGAATAAATATATATACATATGCATTTATACTTATAATAGAGAGTGGGTAAAAATGGACCCTTGATTAGTAGAAAAATATAGATAAAACAGGGTACACAGGATTGTACATAAATTAGCGAAACCAGTTACGTTACTCTGGAGTCATTTTAATTTTTAATTTAAGATCTCTTTATGAGACTTTTTTGGTTTCTGAGCTTCAGCAGCACTTAGATTAGCTATATATTAAATTAAAATAAAACAATTTCAGAATTATTTCAAATATGTTACTATATTTTAGTTAAAAGAATATATTTTAAACAAAGAAGCTGTGGGCTTTAATGCTAAGTTTGCTTTATTTGTTGCTTTACTTTGATTACCAGTTTGTGAATTCTTGATTTCTATAAAGTAATTATGAAAATTAATTTTTATACTTTAAATGAGTAATTACAAGTTATTTATATCAAAATGATAAAATGATTTTTTAAAGAATTAATTATCAATGATTATTTTTCTTTTATATTCATAATAAATTAAATTTTTGTCATCAATTCAATAAAAGAATTCAGTCAAAGTCATGGCCATATTTTGTAAAAGCTTCAATAATTACTTACAAAAGCAATTTTTTCTTTTAAAAATTAATGTGTAAATCTTCTGTATATTTTTTCATATATGAAACGTAAACAAGATTATGTAAAATTTCAGCTTTATTTATAATTAAAAATTGCTTACGTGAGATAGTGTATCTTACGCGCTTAATATGGTAATCAAATCCAACTCGAATTAATGCTTAATAAAATTTTTGTCTTTAATATATTATTTCAGTTGTTAAAATACTTGTTACTTTAGCGAGCTATAAATGACTTTTGTAAGCGGTAGACTGCAATTATCTCCATCCACGCAACGCGACTTTTCACAAAATATGTATTACATTCAAATATAGGAAGAGAAATAAAATGTAATATATTTAGAGTGCCATATAGTATATTTGTGAATTTTAAAAGTAATTACTGATTATTTAATTCAATAATTTTAAAATATTTTAATTTTATTGCTAATATGAGTCTCCTGTTGATTATTATATCAAACTTCTACAAAGAATAGTGAAATTATTTATGTAGTGTAATAGTATTTATAGGTATTTTATTAAACTGAAAAGAAAATATAAAATTTCCTTAAATTGTAGGATGTATTATAGTTGCTAAAATCCTAAAAACTACAACTCGACATATGATAGCACCATTAGTTTAGCGTTGGCTCAGACATAGCCCTGTGGTAAGTTCACAAGACTTGGTTTAAAAATATCATACCATTGGCCCATGCCTTGGCTCAGGCTTGGTCTAGTAGTCAGTTCCCAAGGTTTAGTTTTAAAGTATCACACCATTGACCCAAGTCTGAGCCAGTGGTTACTATTCAAGGCTCGGCAAATGACAACCAGTCCAAGGCTCGGTCAATTGTAAGCATTGGCAATTCCTACCTGGGATATGGATTACCAACTATCGGCATAATAGACGGCTGTTAGATTCCCATTTAAAAGCCAACAATCAACGCTTTTGATTATTTAATTAGAAAGAAATATTATTCAATAGTGTTACAAGGAAAATGTAAATCAAATTTGATGTTTTCTAATTGTGATCTAAGGTGGCATGGAAGTGTTCATGCACGAGTATTAAGAACTTAAGATTTTTATCAAGTTGAAGAAGAATTATGCGGCCCAAATTTATATATTCTTGAAGGTGCACCATATCCCTGCACAACTTGGCTTATGTCACATATTAGAAATAACGGCTATCTAACTCCACCGCAAACATATTTCAATACTTGTTTGTCAAAAACAAGAGTTTTAATAGAAAATGCATTTGGTCTGCTAAAAGGAAGTATTAGACATTTAAAATATTCAGAAATGAGGGATATTCAACATTTAATAAATACTGTAATTGCTTGTTATGTATTAAACAATAGTTGTTTGTTGGATGACGATGAAGTGGAAGATTATATTCGGAAGGGAAGAAATGAAGGATGGTCCCAGGAAATGCAGATATTCACAACAATGCGAAGAATGACCTGAGAAATTATTTAGTATAATTGTTGTGGCATAATTAATTTAACTTTTTTGGATTTCTACTACAAATAACTATTCTTAAAAATTTATGGAATATTTTTGTAATTTTCACAGAATTTACAAGTTTGATTTGTAAATCTATTTTATTTTATACACAAAATAAAATTACTCTATCATTAAAACAAAAACATAGATCATACTGAACAAAATACACAATAAAATTAACTTTAATAAACTCTAATAATGCAACAAACCAAAGATTATTAAATCGCAAGTTTAATTATACTGGTAGAAACTAAACAAAATAAAAATCATTTATCAGTCGGAACAAAATACAAAAAAATTTCCATAAATAATATGTCTATATGAAGAATACTACTTAGAATCTAATTTATAAAATAAAATAAACTATTATATATTCATATATATATATTAACGTTTATAATTTTTTAAATAACCTTTCCGTCAAATCTTTGTTTGTTCTGTTCGTGCTGTCGGAGTAAAAGTTTTGATCTGGCGTGTTCGGTTATAATTATATTCTCTTCGTATTTTATTATTTGTATTGGATTTATTAGTTGAGCATGATGCTACTGAAAACACATTTGCTCGATCCCCAAAATAATCGACCATTAAATCCATATACACACAGATTTTATGATTATTCCCGAATGTATTGTTGTAATGTGAGCGTTTTCATCTTATTATCACACTGCAATACACTACATTCATGTCCTTGTGCTTTTAATAGATTGAAAATTTCTAAGAACACTTCTATTTTCCTTCATTTTACGTACTTCAGAGTTTTGCAATTAAATAATAATATTGAGTATCAAATATAAATTTTAAATTTTATTTAACTGTCTGACAGCATAATACTTTTAGATTGAACTCAAATTTTAACCCAGTACCATCA
>NEEE01001102.1:42106-53917 GCA_002278615.1 Pogonus chalceus
TATGTTTTCTACTTGCTGTATAAAAATGCACAAGCAATTTTAATAAACGTTTATTACATTCAATTATAAAGTTTTTCGCTTGTTGCGCACAAAAATTAGACAACTTTATATAATTAAATTCTATTAATAAATTTTCACGAAAAGATATATTTTTTTATGTCGGTAAAAATTTTTTCCTTAACTTCATCAATTGTAACACTAAAACTCTCACTTGCGTTTCGAAGAAATCTTTCTTTCCCTTGACCATAGTCTTTCAAAATTGTCAAATCATGAATGTCACTTAGCTCATTAGTACTCAGGAACTATATGCATAAATGACAATCATAATTAAACAATTTTTCAAACAAAACCCCACCCTCATACTTTGTCTTATTAATTTCATAATGTGTAAATGTCCTATCATCAAACAATCCTGCGGAGGCATCGGATGTGTCAGAAATAGTTGTGACAAGATTTTCAGGTGGATTCTTGGTTTCTGAAAAGAGAAATTTGTATGATAATAATAATACATAGTCATCATCTTAACAGTTTGCATTTGGACTGCATTTTAAAGTATAATTTAGAGTAACGATTTTAAATACATTAAGAAATTGAGAAGTTAAGGTCTTGCGTTGCCTACGCACAATTCTCTAAAAATACTAAACATATTCTCTAAAGGATCTTGATTCAAAGACTTCATAACAGACCAAGATTCTCCAGAGGATCCCAAAGATAGCGAACATTTCTAATCATGGCCATTAATCATTTTAAGAATGGTGGTGCATTTACATTCTTATCAACGATATAAAACTTCAGTTCCCCTAAATCCGAAAAAGCTTTTCTCCAGAATATTCAATGTTTTGAATATCTAGTTACTCGACTAACATATAATTTTGTTGACATAAAAACTGAATTAAAAGTGTCAAAAAATCATTCATAAATTCTATAAAATGACCTGTTGCTTTCGCTTGCAACGTTCCATCTTTGACCAGGAGGCTCAAGGATTCAGCAGTTGATCGTGAAAAAAATTGCGCCGTTTTCATTTTTTGTCTGTGAGTTGGAAATATATATGCATATATTATTTTGTCTGATCTTAAATCTCTTTTTGGTTCTATTGTATGCATATCGACAATATCCTTCCATTTCGCCATTTTGCCTCGAAATAATATATTTCTGGCCATGAAGTTATTCTTCATTCGCTAAAGCAAACGAGGAGGAACGAATAAATGAATAAAGATATGTATTTTTTTACTTTAGAAACAAACTCGTTTCCACTTCTTCCGCAATTAACTGACAAGCTTCGAATAGTTGCTACATTCCGGGAGCCACCATCACAAGCAGAAACAACAACATAAAATTTAGTTAATTCATGAACCGCTGTAACAACTTGCCGGATCAATCACTTTAGTATATATTGTTTCGCGGCATAACGTGTAAAATAAAATGCAATCGGCTGTTTCTATTTTTGGTTAATGCCGCGAATCGTAATTATTACGACATGATTCACAAATTCAAGAGCCTTCACTTTCACGACGATTACGACGATCAAGGTTGGCCATTTTTTTATAATAGTGCTTATTTGTCGAAAATAGTCTTGTTGATTCCAGTTTTGATGTTCAAAATTAGCTAGTGAACGTTTTAAAGTCTGCGCTGATGGTAAAGATATTTTTTTTTTGCAAATACCTATAACATCTGGATCCATGCTCCGTAATTGATAAGACTAAATGTTTTACTGCTAAATTATACCTTCGGCTTTTTTCAGTTTGTTGGAAATTTTTTTAACAAAGAAAAGTGTTCTCATTAACTTTGGTAGGCAATATATCTTTTTCAAATTTTGTATCGTGGAGGAAGATAAAACATCAAGGTGTGTATTTCTTAATTTTTTTTTTTTTTTTTTTGCAAATAAGCTAGTTTCTTTGTGGTAAATATTAATAATCTTTTAACTTTTTGCAATTAAAGTGACAGTTAAATGCGGCTCCCAGTTACAAAAATGTAGTTCAAGAAAAATGTTTGTAGAGGCGTCGCTATTGCTAGGTACAAACTATTGCGCATGCAATGTCGTTAAATTCAAATATTATACCACAGTAAAGAAAAACCAGTAGCGACACTAATTTTTCTATCCTTCTCCCACTTACCAAATCAAATGGTTTAACATCACTCTCTAAAAATATCGTTTGAATGACCTCGAATTGGTTGTTGGTTGTGATCGCCTGATTTTTTTTAGTGTAGTTGGATATTCCATACAGAAATTTTAGGCGGAGTTTCAGTAGTTTCAATTTTATTGTGATATTTAGTAGATATCACTTTGTCATATTCACCAAAATACTGAATAAGAGTTGCGCAGGTAACGCTGGTGCGAGTAGCTGTTTTAATATAAAGTTAAATACTNTGTTTTGACAATAAACAATTATTTTATTAACACAAATAAATATATTATAAATTTAATTTACTATTATAATTTTATTTTAATAGAAATATTTTAAATGCATTCACGTAGAATCCGAAACAAACAAGTGGCCACGTGAAGCTGCAAAACAATTATTTACCATACCATATGAAAATCTTTGTCACACGTGGTTAATAAATAAAAGCAGAACTGATTTTATTAATTTAACACATGTTCAGTTGGTAAATCGAGGTTTACGGGTCTGCCAGTTACATTTTGATAAAAATCAATTTTAAACATTCGAAAAAAAAAAAAAACTAAATGTTAAAGAAGTCCCACGTGTGGTTTTACCATTAGATAAGGATATTGTGTGATATTTTAAATAAAAATAACAGTAACAATATTTTTTTTTTTTTCAAATAGAAATGCGCAGCATAACTCCACCAATAGTACAAAGAGTTTAAAGAAGCCCAGTTCTAACAACTTCTCAGATAGGTAAATTATCTTATATTGCTTAATTATGATTGTCATTTATGCAAATAGTTCCTAAGTACTGATGAGCTTAGTTAAAGTCATGATTTGATAATTTTCAAAGACCTCGGTCAAGGGGAAGAAAGATTGCTTCGATATGCAAGTGAGTGTTTTGTTGTTTTTATTGAGGAGGGGAAAGATAAAATTTTTGCAGATATGGAAAAATTATGTAATGCTCAAAACTTTTTAATTCATTCCAACAAACTTTTACTAAAATTACTTGTAAATTTTTTTATTAAGCAAGTAGATAATAAATCAAAAAATAGAGATGAATTTAATATTGTAGAAAATTTTTGTAATAAATTCGAATTTTTTTATTAAATTTAGTGTTTGTGGTTTAGCATGTAAATATTCTTATCTGTAAATTTAACTTGTTTTAAGTTGTTATTTTCTTGCGCATCTTAGTGCGTTGCTGTGCCAGGGTTGCAAGGCAGGATGCGTAAGTAAGTAGGTATAAGTAGGTATAGTTGGGCAGTGATTTTGTATTCAATATATGTATGTGCTATTGGAAGTGCTACGCGTTTTTACCAAATTACGGTAAATTGTGAAATACTGTCGTTTACGTACGCTACACGTGGTACATCGAACAACATCGTCTCGTAAATTAGCATAAACCGCCAACAGCACAACGTGCTTATCAAGCAGCATTGCAGCCTTGGCTATATTCTATTGCTACAATTTTGGTACATAGTCTGAAAAATAGCAGTATCATCAGTATCCTAGTGCAGCGTCCAGAGGACAACGCGTCGCTCTCATCAACATTTAGCTAGGCGATCTGAGTAAGTCTTTATCCTTTCCTATACATATATCTCGTTCCTGGCAATTCTATTTGTCGCATAATTTGACAATATTCATCGTGCAATTTTCTAAAATAGGGTAATCACCAACCTATGCATCCAACGCGGTCAGATCAAAGCGACTTGTACTTGCATGAAGAATTTCTTAGTGGCTTTAGAAGCTGACAGAACAAAATTTTGTCATATAAATGTACGTTTCGAAAACTTTAAAAGAATTTTGGATCAATTCAACAAGGTGCATAACGCGATCGAATGTTTAGACTTTAAAGAGGAATCCTCAGAAGAACGTAGTCAGTTCTAAGATCAATATTACGAAATTGTTGTATAATGTTATACGCTGCTGGAAGCCAAAAATAACGAAGTGCATAGTATAGCGCAGATTGCATCAGCGCAATGTTGTCTACGGCTTCCTAAAATTAAAATTATCTTTTTTTGATGGAGTTTATGGAGATTGGCTCAGTTTTAGTGACATTATCCCGTCAATGATCCATGAAAATGAAGGATTAAATGATGTCCAAAAACTACACTATTTAAAGTCGTGTTTAAAAAACAAAGCTGCAGAGCTAATCGCGTCATTACCGACCATAGCAACGAACTATGCTGTGCGTGGAATTTGATAAACGAACAATTTAACAACCCGCGAGTGCTGATTAAATCTGACGTCGATAATATTCTAAATATAACTTAAGTGCAGCGAGAATCTGCAGCATCTAGTCGGACTTTGTCAGACACGTTGGCAAGAAACGTAGCTGCTCTCAAGGCTTTAGAGCAACCTACCGACTCCTGGAGTACACTCTTGGTGCATATTGTTGCTAGAAAATTGGATTTCGCTTCGGGAAGGGCATGCGAGTTGCAAAACTCAACTACTGACAACCTCATGTTCGCTGATCTACAACTATTCCTACAAGAACGCGCTCAATTTGTGGAAAATCTGCACTTAAAGCCTTCAGAGGATAAGGTGAAACCTTAACGTATTGCAAGAAGTTTTATTGCACGCAAAGAGCAATGCACTAATTGTAAAATAGAGTATTAAATTCAAGTATGCGAGGAACTTTTGGGAAAAACTCTAGCCAGTCGATTTGATAGAACGAAGGAATTGAAGTTGTACATAAATTGCTTATAAGGACATTACGATGTTGCCAACTGTAAATCATCCAAATGTCGAAAATGTGAAAAGCGACACCACACACTGCTCCATTTGCCGCCGAAAGATGAAAGATCCGTAGAAAACGGCAAAGCTCAAACCATGCCAGATCAGCTCTCCAAAAAATCTTTTGTCTACCCTCAGGCTCCAGATTATGCTGCCAAATCAGCATAGATTTACGGCTCGCGACTTGTTAGACTCCGGTAGTCAAACGAGTTTTATTACTGAAGAACTGTGCATGCGGTTGAATCTACCTTCAAAGCAGCAGGAAATTCTGCGCGTAATTTGCATAAATCGGTAATTCTACACCTTAAATTTTTACATAATATTTATCATGTCAATATCTCCGCCTACGTCATCTCCGAAATAACTGGCCATATGACCAGTACTTCGTTTTGTCCAAAGAGGATCCAAATTCCGACCCACATCCAACTGGCTGATCCATCATTCTATGAGGATCTTACTAGGCGCAAACGTATTTTATAATCTACTCAGCGCGGGATAGATCAACCTTGGAAGCAAAAATCCAGTTCTTCAGAAGCTAGCCAGCCGAGCTCTCTGGTTTGCAATTTTTCTGTTTCGCTGGAGAATCAGTTAACGAAATTCTGGGAAATTGAAGGTATGTCATTTACAAGGATTTTAACGAATAAGGAGGAATTTTGTGAGGATCATTACACGCGGACAATTAAAAGAATGAAAAATGGGCGATTTTTCGTTTCATTACCTTGTAAGGTAGATCCTGTCAGTCTCGGCGAATCATATTTGCACACGTTAAAACGACTCCGGGCAATGGACAGGAAATTTAAAAGGGACTTGGTTTTGAAGAGGCAATACATGGATTTTATGCAGGAGTATCTTGAATTGAGTCACATCTCCCCATTGGAGGACGACAATCGTTGCCAAGAATTTTACCTCCCGCATCACGCCGTGGTTAATAACTCGAGCCTGACCACTAAACTAAGTGTCGTTTTTGATGCCTCTGCGAAAATTTCGACCGGGCTCTGTTTAAAAGATATCCAGGCTTGCGGCCCACAAATTCAGGATAATCTATTTAATATAGTGTTGCGCTTCAGTTGCTTGGAGTTCGTATTCACCGCGTACATCACAAAAGTGTATAGGCAAATCGAAGTCACGCCTAGCCAAAGGCGCCTCCAAAAGATTCTTTGGCAGGATTCGTCTACTATTGAGGTGCTTACATACCAACTAAACACCGTTACATACCGGATGAAAAGCGCATCATTCCTTGCTACTCGCTGTTTGAAGGAATTGGCAAATTTATAGAGAGGAATGTATCCTACAGCTGATGCTATTCTAGAATCGGACTTTTACATGGATGTCATTCTGATCGGTAGTGACAATGAAGAAGCTCCGTAAGGGTTGAAGAGTCAATTTTAAGTCATATTGATAAGTGGCGGCTTCTCTTTAAGAAAATAGGCTTCGAACGCATTTTCTTTACTGAATCGGTCACAAGCTACACAAGACTACCAAATTCTTTCTCATCATCTTTCTTCTCAATCATGTAAAACGTTAGGATTAATCTAAAATCCAGAATCGGATATGTTACGTTGTACGACAGGCGATTTCACAAGGCTATGGCGTACCACAAAATAAACAATATTAAGCACAACATCGAGTATATTTGACCCCCTCGAACTTGTCGCTCCTGTGGTTGTAGTGGAAGAATGAATAATACAAGATCTCTGGAAATTAAAACTACCATGGAATTTATCTTTGCCACTGGATATTCATACTAAATGGAGGACGTTCATAGACTAGCAAGAAGATTTAAGAAAGGTTACTACACAAAGGCACATAGTTTGCAGTAGGCCAATAGATATGGAATTACAATGATTCGCAGATGCGTCAGAAAACGCGTATGGTGCCTGTGTTTACCTTAGATCCAGAAATGCTACAGGAAACTACATCATGAACTTGCTTTGTGCCAGAAGTCGGGTGGCTCCAATAAAGGATGTTTCTATTCCGAGATTGGAGTTATGTGCAGCCGTGCTACTACGCGATGTTTTTCGGGTAGTAAGAGAATCCATCGCAATAAGCTATCAGAAAACTGTTTTTTGGTCTGACAGTACTATTGCCTTGTCGTAGATAGCTTTTGAACCGACCAGGTAGAAGACTTTCATTGCGAATCAGGTCTCAAAAATATACATTACCCAGCGATTGGATGCACGTCTCTTCCGCGGACAATTCGGCGGATCTAATTTCGCGAGGAATTTCTGCAAGTAATTTGCTCAACTCGGCGTTATGGTGGCAATGCCCTCAATGGCTCACACAGCCAGAGACATTGTAGCCAATCAATACGGTTATCGTTAGAGAGGATCTCCCAGAAGTTCCAATATATCAGCACGTCCATGTCGCCATAAAGAAGACAGAAACAACGACATTTATGAACAATTTCTCGTCGTTCTGTCGCCTGCAAAGATCCTTAGCATATGTGCTGAGATTCTTACATAACGCGAAACATAAACAACCCAGACTATTCGGGCTCAATAGAAAACCTTATAAAAATCGTACAACGTCAGCGTTTTATCGAGAACATTCGCCAAATCAAGAAAACCGGATTTGTAAGCGCGAATAGCCGCTTGCGAAGTCTAAAGCCGTTTCTGGACGACCAGCAGATTCTGCGCGTTGGAAGACGGCTCGAAAATTCTTTATTTCCATTTAATCAACGCCATCCTTAGATTTTACTGGCTAAAGATACGTTTACCACACTTTTTATTTAGGCTCACCATAAAAAATGTGTTTTTTGTATAATATAGTTTAAATGTATTTATTTGTTTGATCTCTTTGAAACTCTCAAGTTTTGAAGGTGGGCAGTATGTTTGTGATTTAGCATGTAAATACTCTTATATGTAAATTTAACTTGTTGTATGTTGTTATTTTCTTGCGCATCTTAGTATGCTTCTGAGCCAGGGTTGTGGGGGAGGATGCGTAAGTAAGTAGGGGATGTTGGTCAGTGCTCTCTCCCTCAGTGCTACTTACCCCCGAATGCACAGTCGTTCGCCAGCGCTTTGCCACTTCAAGTGCATTGCATAGTCAAATTCCATAAGAAATTGTCGGCGAGTCGCCAGCGACTCTCCAGAATTTAAGATAGAAATGAGTGGCAAACCGCCAGCGAAGCTCAGTACCTTCTCCAGCCTTTCACCAGCCGATATTTAACACTGTATTCTGTATGTTCGATTAGTTTTTTCATTTGTGAAAATTAATGTTTTTTGAACATATATTGAGTTAAATAAATTTGAAGATATTTTTCAAAATTTACCATGAAATTTATATGCGTGATAAAGAAAATCTCATCGATTTTTTTCGGATATGGTATTCAAATGGCGGTATAAATTTAACAAAAATATAGTGCTTAAAATATTATTGCTTATTGTGGATGGTGGCTAAAGAACAATTAAAATAATTTTATTCATCTTCTACGGATCTACAGCCACAGCATTGTAGTAGGTCTTGAAGTATCAGATTGACCATTCACTATGTTGGCGCCATTACACATGTGTACGGTAACAGACAGTTTTCGAACACTTGAGTGGATGATTTATTGACACATGTATCAAAAATGTGTCGCCACATCATCTCTTCTATATTGATTAACATTTATAGCATTAAATTCTACATATATTTAAAATAAGTAAAAATACTTAGGAATATTTTCTTTTTTTTTTTCAAATGATTTTCATTTTTAATACATTGAATATGATAATTTTTTAGAAAACATAGAAAATTAAGATTCATCTGCATGTCCATAATTTTATTAGTACCAACAAAATTTGTTATGCGGCAAAAATTTTTGAGTTAATTCAATTCAAATAAAATATATCTATAATAAATTGTCTGGCTACATATAAAAATTAGTTTTATTAACAGCTTTATATAGTTGCATAATTTCAATCTTTATCTAGATACTTAAATTAAACGCATGCACTCATTATAAGTAAAAATATATGTTTTATTAAAACAGAGGTTTCCACATATAATCATATAAAGATTAAAATATTGTAATAAAATATATTTTTAATATTTATAGAATTTATTTGATTGATTATTTATATAATGTACATTAAATTCTACACAGGTTCTATACTACCATGCTTTAAAATTTAAAATAATTGTGATAACTTCATTTCCCACAAAAAATGTTTTTGAATATATTAATTATTTTTATTAACTCCGGCAATGATAAAAGAAATACCAATATTTAATTAAAAAAAAAAACATAGTATATTAGTAAAAAATAGTTAAATAATTTTTCTAAAAATTCTTAAGGTAGTTTAAAAAAATCAAATTGACAAGCTTACATACTCTCAAGATGCTAAGTTTGCGCAGTTTGAGCATTTAAGATGATTTTTAGTACGCTCCAAGCAAAATAGTCGTATATTTATTATTCGGATACTACAGCGATTCACCGAAGAGATCTTCGGATAATGCATCACCGAAATTTGTCTTTGCAATGCGATGTACCAGCGAGGCGCTAGCGAGTCGCTACAGAGTGGTCACCGGCGAATGCTTCGGAGATCGCGTTAGAAACATTAATAATGTTACGTGTTAATATTTGAATTCGAAACATAAAATTACAAAAAAGTTTATGAAATCAGCTACTGTAACGACATATACGCTTATATATTAATTAATCTCATGGGGTAGTTACTCTTCAATAATATTTTAACAACGTGTTCCTCACTGACTTTATGGAAATCCTGATGACTCAACGTAAAAGCTCAATCCAACAATCCAATTATTATGCCCATCTTCTGGCTTAAAGGATGGTTTGAGTAAAAATTCAGGAATTTACCAGAACTAATAGACTTACGGTACCAATCAGGCTAAAGTGTACTATCATCATGTCTGTATACTTCAACATCCAGAAAACAAATGGCATGCTCTTTTTCAACTTCCATAGTAAACTGTTTTCTTGGATGAAAACTATTAAAACCAGTCAAGACATTCTCAATCTGATCTTCTAGTAAAGCAATGAAATTATCATCTACATAAAGTCGCAAGAATGGAATCGTAAACGGTAATAACAACAAAACTTTTTTCACGACGTAATTCATCACCAAATCAAGTACTACTGGGTTGGCTAGATTGCCAATGCTACTGCCATCACATTGTAAATTGAATTTATTGTTAAATAACAGATAACTAGACTCAAAATAGAATCGTTATAAATCATTCAGCGTACTTTTGGACACAGTTAGTAATTGTAACATTGAATCCCAATCCTCATCCACAATTCTTAACACCAAATCCTTCGAAATGTTAGTAAACCAAACGAATACTGAAATGTAGCAGTTATTGGTTACAATATGCGATGCAGAAATTTGGTTAATTTGTAATATGGTGACCCAATACAACTAAGTGTCGATCCTAGCTTACATTCATCTTTATGTGTTTTTCTTGAGCCATACAAACGAGGTGCTACCGCATTGTAGATCTTTAGCCCCTTCATGTTAACATCATCAATAAAACCTTTCTTGTTCAAGGTCACTACAATATCATTCGCTTGCTTCTGAAATTTAACAGTTGAGTCCTTGTCAATTGACTTGTATTCCAACTCATCATGTAGCATCTCTTCTATTGTTCTAACATACTCATCACGGTACATAATCACTGTTGTATTATTCATGTGAGGTGACATGCAGTTAACCTGTAAAGGTATATATTTTGTTTATATTGTCATATGATCAACCACAGCCAACATAATTCATAATTATTTTTATTTGCCTGATGAAGTATTAATAAAAATACAAAACATCGCAAGTTTTATAATAGTATAACTATCTGTTTTTTGTCCAAATACCTATTAACCGATATCAATTGTAAATAATGTTTTAAATCCCAAAATTATTTCAGTACATAGTTACAACATTTTTAATGCAAATCTAAAATCTTAAGAGCACTAAATGGGGGCCTGTTTTATGATTTACTTAAAATGAAATGTTTATAATTAATAGTTAATTTCTTTTTTTTAATTTTAAATATTTTGCAGAATATATGTGCACAATATCCCTAAAGTAGTACGTGTGCTGATGACTCAGGTTTTTTTTTTAATATTTAAAATGCATGTCTAATTTATCTTCTTAAAATTTTCCTATAATTTTTAATTAAAATCCTTGATTATTGATCGATTATTTTAAAATTAATCATTCCATTCTGTATTTTTAAATGTAAAAGTACCGTCTCTAAAATAACATTTTATATATGATTTTCCAGCAGAAAGATAAGCTATGTTTTTTTACCGAAAAAACGTATTTCTTCTCTTGCTTTTGATACATTCCATGCATAACTAGATGATATTGAATCCTCAAAATTTTTACTGTTATTTGTTAAATTTTATTCTCATTTAGACTTTGACTTGTACTGTCTGATAAAGTCAATCTTGAGTATTTATATCTTTGGAGGTTTTATTACCAATTAAAGAAAAATTATCCGTCTGGGATGTGGGTATAGGTAATTAGTAAATAAATTTTTAAGATTTTATATAAAAAAAGGCATAGTTAAAATTTAGCAAGAAGAAAAAACTTATTCTGTTAATATTTGCATAAGAGCAAGTTTTTATCTTTTATTTTGTAGCTCTTTGGGCATTTCTTTTAAAGATAATCCCACAAAGGTCCCAAATACCAGGTCCAAATCTTCCTGGTTCTTATTCTTTAAATAATCTAACACATTTACCTATGTAAAATTCTTCGCGATGGCTTCTGCAGAACCGGCTGCTGCAGTAGCTGGTTCTGTAGAAGTAGATGGAGTCGGTTTTGGACTATATATTTTAACCTCCGAATTCCCTTCTTCTAAAAGTGACAGAATTTCTGCCTTCTCAAAATGAGTTTCAAATGAGGGTATCATGAATGAATTTTCACTGTTTGAATCATTTTCCATTTTTAAATTTGGCACATTGATGTTCTAAAATAAATAAGTAGAGTGTTTTCGTCTGTTCTAAACCAATCCCAATCCCAAAA
>NEEE01001104.1:7991-18521 GCA_002278615.1 Pogonus chalceus
GAAGGTAATTTCAATGTTGGATTTTACTGAATTTAAATGGAAATAATTAAGAATTGTTAATACATTATAAAGTTAATAAATATGAAGATAACTTTTGATGGCGGCAGCGGTGTTTCTTACTAACAATCAGTGGTAGGGCAACGTATAAAGTGGATCGAACGTACCGCTATGTGTTTAGTCGACCCAGGTAGCTCAGTAGTGTTGTGCGCGTTCGTTACAAATGGAATTTCAAGTGAAAAGACGCGACACAAATAGACTGAGAATTCTTTGGTGATACCTTCAACATTTTACCATCAGTGAATTATTATATGAACACATATGGAATTAATAAAGGAAAATTAGTGCAGTAAATAAACAAACAATTAACTTAATATATGTTTTAAAAATAAAATTTTACTAATAAATAATAACTAATACCAAAAATTAAATTAATTTATAATTATCGAAAAAAAGTTACAAAACAACAATAATTATAAATATAATTAATAATATCCAAGGAACATTTTATAATATATGTACAGTGATAACTTATTCAACAAGTATAACAAAACAAAAAGATACTTGTGATGCAAAAACTGGATACAGTGGCCATTTTTTATCATTCATTTCAAAACCGTTAATGTAGTTGTTCCATTGAGTTTCGAATTCAGTGCGGAATGTTTAGTGTAACCGTCATTCACCAAGAAGATATTTATTAAACCTTTTGATTCTAAACGTTTAAGCTCTAAAATCAACTATTTATTAAAATGATAAACTTAAACATTAAAAGAAGATTTCATCTCCAAAGGAATTTACGTTTAAGTTAAAAAAATCAGGTAAGAATAATTTATAAAATATGCGAAACAAAGTTTAGTAAACAAAGTTGACAATAAAAAAACAACATACAGATGAGGGTATGAGTACCTTGTGTTTGCAAATTCTTCCGTAATTGTGAAATGCTAATTTAATTGCAAAAATAAAATGCGGGTTTTCTACAAGTAAAAGGACAAATGAATTTAGTTTTGACGGAATTGTATTCACATTATTTTAATAGTTATACAATAGCTTAGGGCCTCCACTTTATTGGGAGACCCCAAAAAAATAGTCCAAGTGAGCAATTGTCATATATACTCATAAAGGGCCCCATATCTCAAATAGCTTAGGGCCTTATCAAGTCTAAATCCGGCCCTGAATAGATATTCAGTTATCCTAATAATTTTGACTTCAACTCTATAAATAAAATACTTTAAACCTTTTGTTTATTTAAAATGACGTTCAATAAACGCCCAGATCCAAATTTGTAAATGCTGACGTAAACTGAATTGAATAAAACCTATAGGAATAGAATTTCCAAAGTAAAAACTATGCTTAAAGTTCACAGAATACGTCTAAGGACTTATGAAGATTTAATATAACATATAACCTTTCAGTAAATTATGCATTCTATGAATTTTACTTATCACTGTTTACTGCAATGCGCTCAAACTCTTGTCTGCAATTACTTCAACAAGAAGAACAGATTATAATTAACTATATAAATTTAGTCGTATAAGAATTCCTGGTATTTTTAGTTTAAAATTTTATCCATCTTGTACGTATAATATTGGAAAATATGAATATCGTAAAGAATTCTGTAAAAATATGAGATTTATAAGGAAGTTTATAATAAATGAATAAACGGAGCATTACAAACAAACAATAGTTTGTGTAATGGTATAAAATTGGTAATGCAATAACTAGAGCGGATAATATTAAATAACAACCAAAATTCCGAAATTCTTTATATTTCCTCAAAATTCACTTAAACTGAATAACTTAAATACTTATATAACTATATTAAATACTTAAGTACATCATTATCAATTTATTTTTAGTTGAATCTATCCAATATATATTTTAATTAAATTGTAAATCGTTTCACAACATAATAAAGATACTAGATTAATCAATATTAAAAAGAAATCATGTTTAATTTTGAGTATGATTAAATTTTAATTTAAATTAAATAGCATATTATAATAGAAAGAAGATAAATTTCATTATATCTTAGTATAGACATAATGTCAACATTACTTTATTCTCAGTAAAATTCAAGGTTATAATATGAGACTAAGTTTTTAACTTAAGTACAACTTTAATTAGAACTATTTTTTCTGTTTGTTTACTTTATAATGTAAACTGTGTGAAAGTGAAACTATATTATTACATATGCAATGCAACAAATTATAACAATTTTTAGAATTTGTTGCTTATATTATTTTCCAACAACGTTTAACATTCAGGTATAGAATAAAATATGTTACGATTTTTGTAAAAATTTAAATAAATATTTCATTGAACTGTATGGAAATGCAAATGAATTTAAGACAATACTTATGGTAAAACAAATGGCGCAACTTGCGACGTATTTAGGTCACTAGAAACTATACTTTAAATTAATCATAGAATATGAATATGTTTTTATTTTATTTATACTTAGTTTGGTTAAATATAAATTAAATTATAAAATAGAAATAATTTATGAATGGGATCTAATCAATTGTTGAGTTTTTATGAGATAATAACGGGGATTTATTGCCATTTTTCTGATAAAATTTTAATTAAATTTTATTCCCCACTTGAAATATTATCAACAGGATACTATATTATGTCCCTATTTACTTCCAGCATTAAAAAAGTCATTCATAGTTTAATACAAATTAATATATTTACTGTTGCAATAAATTCACATTGGCATTATCAAATGTTAAGGTTTATTATCACACTAGGTGGTTATTGAATTGCAAAATTACAATCTTTCATATAATATCCTATAGAAATATGTACAAGGTAATTTTACATTTTATATATACTTAAAAATTAGTTATATTGCTCTCTATTTTAGAGCACAGAACTGATTTAACATTATAATAGTAACAACAAAAACTAGTTTTAAATAAATTTACATGACAATAAAGTTAGATTTTGCAATTACTTATATGACGAATAGCAAAATTCGTGGCATACCATTGAAGTAATTTTTTAATTGGTTCAAAATTGTCTTTGTCTTTCGGTATATAGTGGTCGCCACGAAAAAATGTAATTGCGTAATCATTGTACGTTTACATGATACCGCCACGCGAAGGAACCAATCTAAACAAAAACTGCGTACACTTCATAAAAAAAAAATTCGAATGAAGTTAAAACATATTTTAATAACGTATGTTGAGGAAAAATATCTGCTTATTATTATGTAATTACGTTGTTTCGTGGCGACAATTATAATCTCCAAGTTTCAGCCTATTAACTAAGTTTTTATTTAGTTATTTATTAATCAAACATAAATCAATAAGAATTAAGAGTTTGTATGATTTTATTAAACTGTTCATCTTACTTTTATAGCAATCTTAAATATAATATTCATTACACAAGAAAAAAAAATTACTAATCTATTCATATATTATTAATTTACTTTATTAAAGATAACTAAACATATTTAAAGTCACGATTCTTGAATATGACAATTTTGAAATATGAATGACATCATTTTTATATTATGTTTAGGGCAATAATTTCAAGTTCCTGATTTTATTGTTAAATTTCTATTTTACAAGCGCAGTTTTTTCCACGTAGTTATAAATTAATTAAACTATTTATATAATAAAGAAGATAAAAAATATTTGTAGGAAAATTTTGTCATTAATATTATCTCTTAATGTATTAACGTTTTAAATACGCATGTTATTGGGTTTCATTTTAAGATTAAGATTTTAATTTTCGTTTAAAATAATATTAACTATTTGAAAAGTTACATTCTCAAATGATGATTTAAGAAACTACAAATACATATATTCATTTTTTGCACTCCATAAACTGTATAATCCCGAGTTGTCAAATGAAAAACTCTTTTGTGTTCACACAAAAGACTTTTTCATTTTACACATTACCTGGTGAATATTTTATACAAAGTCCAAACATAAATACTTAATTTTTATCATTATGAAACTAATAATAAAGTTTTTCAGAAACAAACTCAAAATCTAATTAAAAATTGTCTTGTGCAGCTTTAAATGAAAATATATTTTCAGAATATATTCTAGATGCTTCCAAAGTAATAAAAATATATGTTTATAAACAATAATCAACAATAATATTTATAATAATAGATTTTTTGCTGTATATTCACTGTGACTGGAAAAATTTTGTTGCTAGCTCTATAACAATATATTTATCTTGGTCAAAATATGAATTTCTTAAACCTATAGACATTGCCATACTAAACAATTAACGGGTTACGTAAAATAACAATGAAACATTAAATCAGCCTTACATTAACATCTGGTTTAACTTTGTATATTATATTAATATAAATATCTTTACATAATAATAACTTTTTATTCAGTTTAAGTATTCTTTGTCAGTATTTATTTATTTGCCTAAAAATATGACTGTCGTATTTTGTAAATTCATAACAAATTTGTTGTCACACCACGTAAATTTAAATAAAAATATATTTTCTTAACTTAACAGCCTGGATATATGCCAAAATAATTAAAATTCTCTTAACTTGATATTTATTTGTAATTTCAAACTATGTATAATGAAACAATTTAAAATACGTATAATTTAATTATTCATTGAATAAAATGAATTTTCTTTGAGTAAATGTTGACCGTAAGTAAGTCATGAAATTGATGTCGGCTTTAATATTTATATATTTACATATTTGCTTATATCTTTGACATCGTAAAACGTAAAAGATCAGAGAAAGTATCAGTGTACACACGTACAGTCAAGAAAATTGCCAAATTACACAATCCACTTATGTATTATATTGACTAAATAGTCAGTCAACACATAAATAATATTTATTTTATTTTGTTTTGATAAAACTAGGTACAACGTATATTTTATACGGCTATTTCAGAAGAAAAAAATACATTACCAGATTGTATGTGCGTACTTCCATTACTCTCCTAGCTTTTGAAATAATTACAATGTTTTTAAAGTAATCAAGATAAGTTCATTTATGGTTAGAAGTAAAATGAACAGAGAACTTTACGATTATATGATAAATTTCAATTAAAACTGATTAAATGATATTTTATAGATATTGTTTGTATAATTAAACACATAACCTACTTTAACTTACTCTTATTAAATTTATAATGAATTATCTTTTAAAATATACGTCTAATTGTATTGATTCAACTATAATTCGATATAAAATGTATATTTATAGAGTATCTAAATGATTGTTTGTATATAAACAATCGCAAATTAGTTACATATTAAATTTAACACGTTCGTTTACATAACGTGATTAAAGGTTTAAAATTTTTAACACCCAATTCTGTATTGTTTATTTTTACATTCAATGCAAACACATTCAAATATCTGTAAATCCATGCAAATCAATATTGATGTTAGCAATTGTTTATTTACGAGTTTTGTATCATTTATAATTGAGATTGAAATTTCTGTATATATGTATAATTTTAATCTTTAATATGAACGTAAGAGTTATTTTGCGTCCATAAGATTTATATTTTAGTTCGAATCTTTAAATAAATCAAGTTTTTTATTTTTAGATACACATGTTATTTTTGTTCAAAGTACACGTTCACACTCAATTTACTTATGTTGTCAGTCCAAGTGATATAATTAGACATTTTTATTTAAATTAATTAATTGCTTCTAGAAACTAAATTTTCCATATACGTATAACAATAGTACTAGGAGTAAATATACCTAATTATATTTTTTGTACAAAAAATAAATATTTCTCAGCAGGAATATTTATTGAATGATTGTTCGCCGGTATAAAAATGGAAAAAAACAAATATATACAAAATTATCATGGAATGTTTATATGAAAACAAAGTTCTAAATTGCACAAATTACATTTGTAATGAACAATAGTTGTATATTAACATTTTATTAGTTTATGAATATAAATAAACAATGAAACATGTGAGTACAAAACATGTGTATTTTCTTTTTAAAGATAAATTAATGTTAAAACATTATACTTTAAATTGTAAACATTAAAATAACATTTGCTATTGTTTTCACTTTATTTATAATTAAAAGAATATTTTTATTTTACTTAAACAAAACATATATACATATATTCGCAGATATTTTTTTAAAAACATACGGAACTAATATTATTAGTTTGAAATTAATTTAATATTTTACGATATTGAAGTAAATAAATTATAAATTCTAGATGGGTATATTAAATTCGAAGGCCGCAATATTAAAATGATTTTTTACACAGACCAAAAGTCACAAAGAAAGTTAAAATCTATTTAAAACTGTGAGTAATGTTAAGCACGTGGGCAGAGGCTTTCCTTATTTGTAAAGTGCTCTCGTCCTAGAACCGTTCACATTAACACATGTGCGAATATTATTGCAATTTATTTAAAAATTATTTACATTAAATGATCTCTTTATATTCAAATCGAGAACTGCCAATGATATTATAAGAAACACCGTTGAATTAAAAAAAAAAGAGCTATAGAAATAATAGTGTCTTATTTTGTCAAATTAAATTTAGGTGATAAGTAAAAATAAAAAAGTTCTTATTAGAGATATAGCAGTAAAGTGGTTTTAATAAAGACCGGTTTTAAAATTATGCTAAATGATTGGTTGAAAAAAATTAGTTAATAACCAAAAAAATCGGTATATTAGATTAAAAGTTGGAAATCAAAGTCTTTAAAAAATGGTTCAAAGCTGATGTAAAATGGGTTCAAATTAAGGAACAAAAAAAATGGTTAGAATTTTGCGCTGTACTAGAAAATATCGATAGAAAAACTGGTGTTTTGAATTTTCCAAAATTGGTTCAAAAAACGTTTGCGTTTAAAGCTCTATTAACTAGTCACCATATTTATTGACTTGTAACAGTCATCAAAATTAACAAATTTAATGCAAGAGGTTATATAATTACTAATTTAATATAAATACAAGTGGACCAAAATTCATAGTAATTTAGAGTAGTTAAAAACTATTTTTAAACTAACAAATGAATGTTCTATATATATAGAGAGATAGATTTATTTAATTTGGTTTAACAAAGGTAATTTTCTAAATGAGCTCCATTTGTTACCTGTAAAGTCGGAGTTTTTCGATTGTACCATTAGCAAAACTTTAATTTTTATATAAATACTTTTCTTTAACTGCTAAAGTAATCACTTCCTTCTTAAAATATCTCCACAGGAAGTAATTGGGAACTAAAAGTTCGAGCGAACGTGACGGTCAATTCCACGGAGGTTATTGTGGACTAAGCTCTAGTGGTAGTAACCCCATTTTGATTAAAATCACATTCAAGAAGATTTTCTATTACAGTATTACCTTCAGATATTTACTGTTGGTATTTGTGGTTCTTTTTCGGCACCCCAACTTATTTAATGTACTTTTCTTTACATAAAGAATATAGCTACTTCTTTTTCAAAGAAAATGTATCTTCAAAGCGTGTCAGTTGCTTCCAAACAGGTCAAATAATGGATTTAAACACTGCGTCGAAATTTTACTATGTATTTATCGTGAAATTACTATTTCTCTAATCTTATTGCCATTTCCAACACATAATTAAAAAAGCAATTTGCAGTTCTAATAAAAAAATTATTTACTTGCCAGATCTTTCAATGAATATCTAACATTGGTAATTTATAAAATTATAATATCTAATTTCCTTTTCTTTACTATTTTTCTTTATTTAACACAAAATGTATTCATTGTATTACTGAAGATGATTACTTTGTAACTGAAATATTCATTTAGTGTTAAATAAAGAAAAATAAATATTCTGTTTTATTTTTTACGGAGCTTATATATATATATTTGTGTTAATTGGATAATTTATAGGATTATTTCTGCTTTAGCAAAAATTCGGAGAATAAAAATTATTTGAAGCAATAAATAATTAGTAATTTAAATATATTTACGTAACAAGTGTCCATGAATGAATAATGCACTGTTATTTATAAACAACTGACGGGTGCATTGGCGTGCATTATGTGGGGGTGTTGTCCCACGATTATAAATAATCTGTTGAATGCCAGATGTGTATTGTCTACACATCACAACAAATTATTTTGCATAAGAATGGCTTCTGTATGTATCAAATGTATTATTCAAAAACAAATTTTAATAACCTTTGACTGATTATAAGTATTATTTTTTATTTATTTGTTGACAATAATTAAATTTAATTAATCTAGTGCATTAGTTCATCACGTGTTGTTTAAAATTCACTTCACGTGTCTGCCGCATTCATTTCTTTTTCATCACGTGAAGAATGTAACATATCTAGTTTTTACAAAAAAAAAAAAAATTAATCTTAAAACATTTTAGCATTTTACTTATATAATTACAAAGCATTTATCCATGTTAGATAGTGGTAAGAACGCCAAGTATTAGATATATTATGTTTTTAATTACATTTGTATACATACATACATACATGTAACAAAAAAGAAAAAAAAAAAAGACTGAAACACGTGACATATGAAATTTTACCTTCAATTATACACATTTAAAATGTTAATTCTACTAGATTAAATAAATGACATTACGCCTTTTAACAATTTTATTAAGTTACCTATCACAACTACCTACCTACCTACGGATATTATTAAAATAATATAACTCATTAAAAAACAAACAATAAATTAAAACTGTTTAATAATAAACTGATCATATGTTATAGCCGCTAAATATTAAAAACTAGTAGTTTATTTATATTATTATTATCTCATTTGCATTTACATAACATTCTATAATATTATCATANCCTAAATTTTTTGATTGGGAGCAATGTTCATTAGTTATAAATTTTTTAAACTTTAAATTTCGATAAAAATTAGTTTATTTTTCAAACAATTGTCATTTCTACAAAAAAAAATTAAAAATATTTTCCTTACGTTACGTCTTAATAATAAACTTTCTAAATCAGAAAAAAAATTATTTTTTTTTTAGATTGTTTTGAGAGAAAATAAGTCATCAAAGATTTTCAAAAGAGAGTCCTACTTATTGGCTCATATCTCTGTCATTTTTAAATTTTTCTTATCATTATTATTTCAAATTATTCATAAAGCTACTATGGATATAAGTAAAATATAAATATATTATTTTTCCGAGCGCCAAGGTAGTGTAATCCCTTGAGTCTTCCCAATTTAGAATTTATTTTTAAACAGGAAAATATATTTAACAGATATTATACGTTTAAAAGAGTTATTTAATTCAAAATAAGGTCAATATAAAATATTTTGCACGCCACTGATAACTAGCGGTAACTCCTTCCTTAAATGTAATCAAGGAAGTTGTGCGCGAATATCATAATAACAGGCGAATCAAATATTCAAAAATTCGAACTTAGAAAACACCACGCAATTTTATTTCATTCATATATTCTTGATTTTAATCAAATAAATATTTATTATTTATGAAATTAACATATTTTCATTCTTAAATAAATATTTCTATTTATTTTATGTTTGATTTAGAAATTCTTTTTATATTATAGTATAGCATTACAATTTACAAGATAATATAAATATCTGAGGTAACAATGTAAAGAAACATTTTTGATATATTACATAGAAACAATATTATCTTTTATCGATAAACGCAAAATATCTGGGTGCGCTTAATATAATAACCGAAGGTCGGACTTATTTTGGTAAAATATTTAAAAAGTGGTTCTCATAGCATCTGATCGACCTTTTAATATTAGTTGCCAGGTTTTACCAATGCCATTTTGCTTTTGTTTTTAGAATAAGACCCCCAAATTTATTAAATATATGCAAATTCTTAATTGAAAATAAGATGCAATGATAAATCCTTGATTTTGACTTATTTATTGAACTCATACTACGAAATTTATTATAAATTTAAACTAAATAAATATATACATATCTTAAAATTTTTACTGAAATATATTTATTTGTTAAAGATGATAACTAATTGAAATAAAAATTTCTGTTTCAGATTCGTTGGCGAATCTTAAAAGAAAATATCGAAATTTTGCAATATGATGTCGCCAGATCATTGGGCGGTGAGTGCATGCCTGGTAGCGGCCAGTGCTTTGGCGCTCATCGCCAACGCTCTTCTCCTGCTGGTATTCTGTCGACGAAGAGGACTTCGAACAGTTTCCAACAGGTAAAAATAGTTTATAATTAAATTAATTTATATGTATTTTTAAATTTTTAATTGTGTAATAAATGTATGTCATGCCATTGGTTAACAACTTTCTCTATCGTAATTTTTACCCTCAGGTTTTACTTAACTATCGAAGAACAAGGTCACAGTGTTATATTTCAAACTAAAGAAATTTAATTTTATTAGACACGAAGGAGTGTTTACGTATATATGTAGGTGTATTGAAAGTAATGAAAAAATGTAGTGAAAATTTATCTTGCTCTAAACATTGTTGAAAAATATGCATATTTTTAAATATTTATTATTTATATGAAAGCAAAATATTTTATTTACAATTGTAAACATGATGATAAATTTTGATGTAAATAAATTTCTTTGATTTATATATAAATGTAAAAATATTTTTAT